>CAUYPK010092144.1:0-36124 GCA_963574355.1 Loris lydekkerianus | reverse complement strand
GGGTAAATAAGGGTAGCAGGGGAAGAAGGTAGGGTGAAAAACAATGTAGGCCGGTCCACAGGGGATTTTCTAGAATTTCTTTTCTTCTCTTTTCTAGATCTTCTTGGAGTGTTTTGACTTGTTTTGCACGATCTCAGATCTTCATAGTAGGGCTGGTTCTTTAAATAGAATGTTTTCACAGGCTAAGGAAGATCATCTGTACCAATAAAAAAAGGGAAAGAAAAAGAAAAATTAGCCAGGAGTGGTGGTGCACACATGTAGTCCTGAGGTGGGAGGATCGCTTAAGCCAAGGAGTTTGGTGCTGCAGTGAGCTGTGACGAAGCCACTGCATTCTAACCTGGGTGACAGAGTGAGACTCTGTCTCAAATAATGATAATAATAATAATAATAATAATAATAATAATAGTCTTCAGAGCCTTTTACTGATTTAATTTTACCTGGTAAAGGAAACAAGTAAAAGGCCATGGCTTAAAAAATATATATATTGGATTGATATGAGGGTACATATGATTAGTATACATTTTTGCTTTTGTAAGGTGAAGTTCAAGTTGTAGGTGAGTCCTTCACTCAGGAGGTAAGCATTTACCTCTACACTGTATCTGTTGGTGGAAACTTAACTCTCCTCCTACATGATTTTCTTTATGCCCGCATATCTGTATTTCTTCTAATTCAGCTCCTATTTCCTCACTCCCTAAAGTGGTGTGATAAAGATCATCGCCATTTTCACTGCCAAGGGGCTTGTTTTGTTCCAGAAAGAATGAGGCCTCCCTTCCCTCTTCTGCATTTCACTGCTGGGTACCTTCATTTTAGGCAATAAAGCTCTTCACTTTTGTTCTCACGCTCTGTGTGCGTGTGTTTTTCTGTTATGAGGCTGCCTCCGGAAAAGCATTACTTTCTGCAAAGTCAAGTCTGTGTCTTTCTTTTCAAAACTTCCTTCCTCCCTTGTTTGTCTCTCTTTTCCCACCCTGTGTCTCCCCCTTCTCTCCCTCACACCCTCCCTTTCTTTGTCTTCTAAAAATTATCCTGTCATCCTTAATATGCCCAAAAGCCACAAGCCTTAAGAGAAACCTTAGGATTCTTGGACTGCCACGCAATGTCTTCCTCTGGCCATCTGGCCTTCCATCTCTCCTTCCCAACCTGATTAAGTCCAGGTTGGTTTAAAATATGTTACAAGGCTTCAAATACTGGGTTAAGTCTAATCCAGAAATGAAAAAGAGCAAGTCACGCCTTCAAGGAGAAAGCAGTTATCCTTCAATACCTTGGTCTTACCTAAGACCAGAAACTTTTATGTAGAAATTTAACCAAGACTGTCAAATTATCTCCACTCTTATACCACTTAAAAAGGATAAAACAAAGTAAAAGCCATGTGTCTCCATAGGTCTTAAAATTGGCATCTAAAATTTTTATTCATGAGCTTAAATTGTTGCAAAGAATATAATTTTATGTCTGTGTCAATAGACACCTGTCATGGTTTCCCCGGAGATTCTGCCCCAGGCCTGTAGAAAGAGTGTAACCGCTTCTTAGTCAGTGCTGAAATTTTCTCCCATCTGGGTTCCTGATACTGGTTTGCTCCAGAGAATGCTTTGTCCTCAGGGTCAGGTGGGGTTGGGAAGGAAGCTGAGACTTATGACTCAGGAGGGTCCTCATTCACAAAGACCCTCAGTTTTATCATCTCTAGATTGGGACTAATGATGCCTCCTTTAGAGAGTTGTGAGGATGTAATAAAGTAGCGCGTGTGAAGTGTTCAACCCGGTGGCTGGTACCTGCTGAACACCAAATCTAAGCTGCTGCCGAGTCCTCTGTGCCTCGCTCTGTCTCGCATGTTCTCTGATTTTCAGGGCCTCTCACCCCTCACAATAGGCCCTTTTCTGGTTATTCACCACCAATCTCTCATGATGAGAATGGTCACATTCTCTGTCAAATCCAAACTCTGTAATCATGGGCTTGAGTGTCCCACGATCAGGCTCCAAGTTCCATGCCATATTTCACAGTGCAGCCTGTCGCCCCCATTCACCTTGGTTCACTGATACACATGGGAAGGCCCCAGCTACTTAGTAATGTGGATCTGAGTACCTACCATACACCAGGTGGGGTGCCAAGTGCTGGGAATGAAGGATGAAAAAATGGCATCCCAGGTCTTTGGAGGTTAGCGTTTCAGCTGGGAAGTGACATCTGTAAAGGGATAACTGTGATACATGTGGTAGCTGCTATGGAGGCAGCTGGATGCTCTCAGGGCCTGAGGGAAGTCATCTCAGAGGAGACACTGGGGTTGTGCCATTTAGCTGGTTTTTCTAGACCCCGGGTCTTGCATGCTGTCACTTTCTCTTGGATACTCTTACCACTTCCGTGTCTGCCTCTTGTAAACCTTACTCAGTTTTAAGAGCTCTGGCAGACACTCGGCCAACTTCGAGACGAGCCCTGCAGCTCTGGTGCTGCTCCTGACCACTCTTTTCACCTTTAATGTAGTAATGACACTACTGTGGTCTTCCTGAGGGCAGATTTCATCTTGGTGCAAACTTTGCCCACTGTGGGTTCTCAATGCATTGTTTTTTTCCTGGAGGAGCAGGCATCTCTCAGCACCTAACTCCTACACACCCAGTGCAACTTTTCTAAGGTAGGCAGCAAGAGAAAAACCAACCTCGGCTGCTTGTTATAGAAAGCAGATATGTTGGAGAGAGATGTGGGTGCTGCCCTTGCTGACTCTTCCCCAGGATACGGGGCAGTCGGGAGGACAAAGCACTCTACTCTGCAGGCACCTGCCTTAGGCCAGAAAAGCTGCCTTTTAGGGGTTTGGTTTCCCTTCTCTTTATAGAAGGCCATTTCCTTTTCATGTAGAATCTCACTGAAGGCTGCAAATAAATTTATTTCTAGGTACCATCTGTCTCTTTAAACATTCATTCAGAAAGTATCATAAAAATACATGTGTAGCTATATATTTGCTATTTCCCTTAGAACATACAAACATAAATACAGTTCTGTTGCATTTCTGTAGTGTGATATAGACCAACTAGCCAAACTGAAAAAGGAAAATCACATCCAATTATTTCTCTTTAATTTTGGACTCACTTGTGCTTCTGTGTAGAAGGATATTCAACTTATTCTTCCCTTTCTCTTGTTTTACATTGTGTTTTATCTATGTATTAAAAAATTAGTATATTTAAATCTGCCTCCTAGATTTTCTGTTACTCTGAGGATAGGAAGTGAATGGCATTCCACTGACAGTTTGTTTATAGCTGCAGATAACATATACTCCGAGATTGTCAGTCCAGGAGGATTAAGATTTCAGCAGTGACAATGGGACGGGCTGTTTGCAATCAGGACACATGAAGCTTTCCTCCTGGCTGCTGGCCAGGCCAGTGTCTGGTGTTCTCTGTGCCACTCTTCTCCTCTCCAGAGGTGTCACATCTGTCTCTCTTGGTGGCATAGTCATCTCCACTATTGTCCGACCTAATCCTAGGGAATCAGCTTTAGGTTACCTCTTGCCCGCCCTCCATCCACTCTGCCATCAAACAGCAATTTCTTATTTATTTATTAGTTTGTTTAAGAGATGGGGTCTTGCTATGTTGTCCAGGCTGGACTGCAGTGGCTATTCACAGGCCTGACTCCACTACTGATCAGCATGGGAGTTTAAAGCTGCTCAGGTTTTGACCTAGGCCAAGTCACCCCTCCTTAGGCAACCTGGTGGTCCCTTGCTCCAGGGAGGTCTCTGTATTGATGCTGAACTTAATGTACACAGTATTGGCACAGAACCTTACAGGCCAGAACTCCTGGGCTCAAGCAATGCTCCCACCTCAGCCTCCTGAGTACCTGGAACTACAAGTGTGCATATACCAATCCTGGCAACAATTTCTTTTAATCATTCTCAAATTCCCTCTTTTCTTTCTGTCTTTGACCGAGTCTACACTATTTTTTTTTTTTTTTTTTTTTGGTTGAATTTCTACAGCAGCTTTAAAGTCTTCCCTTCTCTTTCTCTCTTAACTCTTTCCTTTCTAAATTTTCATTTCTTCTACTGCCAGAGTGGTTTTCCTAGAAGATACATTGGATAACGTCCCTCTGCCACTTGGGATCCTTCAGTAGTGCTCGACTGTCACCAGGATAAAGATCTTTATTGTCCGGTCCACGTCTGTTCCTCCAGAACCATCATCTGCCACCCGGTACACTTTTGTCCTGTCATGTGGTGTTAATTTTCATTCCCCAGATTTTCTGTCCCATGCCCTGGGCCCTTGTACACGCTGTTCCCTTTTTGGGTGAACCCTCCGCTGCTGCGTCTGTCTCACTAAGGCTCTTCCTCCAAGATCAACTCTGAGAGTCACATAGATTTCTCTGAAATACATGGCTTCATAAATGTGAGATGTTTGGTTAAATAAAAGGAAAATATCTTCATAACTTGGAAAATAATTCCCTCCGAATCCTCCCAGAATAATCCATTTCCTTGGAAACGACAGGCCTCTCACCCCCAGGTTACATTAGGTACCACTTAGGGGTCTGGGGCAGCGTTAGATCACACTGAAGAGAACATTCTGGTGGACTCATCTGTGTCATCCATTGGCCTGTGAGTTTTTTAAGGGTTAGGGTTTGTCTTATGTTATTCTCTGCATTCTTAGTACCCAACAAAATACCAGGAAATTTAGTATCCTGGAAATATGTGAGTGAGCGCTGAGGTTAAAGGAAACAGTTCGTGCACAGATGGCGCATTGACGCGGAGGTCCTGTATTCCTTCCTCCCTTTCTCCTGCTATTTACGGAGTGAAATGTCAGAAAGTTCTCTCTCCATTTTGAATTTCACTATGCTCGATCACAGTAAGAGACAGAAGGGAGTATATTAGTTTTCAGTTGCATATAACCCCAATCTCTAAATCTACTGGCCTAAAAGCTTAGTTGTGCATTGTTTTCTGTTACAGACAGTTCATAAGGAGAGCAGGTTCAAGGCCGGTGAATTCAGTGGTTCCAGAAGTGTCACCAGAGATCCAGGTTTTGTGTTTCTGTCCCGCAGTTTTCATCACGGTGGCCCAGCAGGGGCAAAATGACTGCCACAGCTTTACCATCTATTTCAGGGACATTAATAAGTAGAGGTGGAAATGGGACTTTTTTTTTTTGAGACAGCGTCTCACTATGTCACCCTCGGTAGAGTGCTGTTATGTCACTGCTCACAGCAACCTCAAGCTCTTGGGCTTAAGTAATTCTCTTGCCTCAGCCTCTGGAGTAGCTGGGACTATAGGCATCCGCCACAATGCCTGGCTATTTTTTTTTTTTTTTTTGTAGTTGTCATTGTTGTTTGGTAGGCGTGGGCTGGGTTTGAACCCGACAGCCCCAGTGTATGTGGCCGGCGCCCTAGCCACTTAGCTACAGGTGACGAGCCTGTAAATGGGATCTTATTGACAAGATGTGACTCAGTCAAATAATTCATTTCTATGAATGGCAGACTACCCAAATCTGGGCAGTCATGTCCTTAGGAGGAGTGTGGACACCTACACAAAACCACGGTTCAAGGGAGGAAGGGCCTGATCGGTAGGCAGGACTCTCCAAGTTGTTTTATTATCTCCCATACATAATAAAAAAAAAAAAAATGCTTTCAATTGAGAGGCTGTGTGAGAAGCTGCCTTAATTAAGTAGATTGTTTTCAGCTTGTACCTTTTAGCGGTGAAAAAATAGCAAGAGGAAACTGAAACCGATGTGAATGTGTAGGAAAGAAAACAAATTCTACTCCCTGGAAGGAAAGTTTTTGATCTTACAAACCTAGCTGCTTTTCTTCTTTAGCTTCCAAAGTCCATAAAAAATGCTTCTAAGCAAAATTAACTTCCAAGTCTATAAAAATGTGATTTATCATTTACAACATGACGTTTATATTATCCTCTTTCGGTCCTGGCAAGGAAAACAGAGAGAAAGGTGTGAAGACCTCCTCGTCTTTGAAGATGACTAATGATGGAGTACAGTGTGTTGTTACTCCTATTCCTGAAATCAAAGCATGCAGTTGGATTCATTCAAATATAACTATCCAAAGAGCTTAAATACAATTTAAGTTATAGTTGAAATAAAATATTTAAATATGTTGCCTTGTATAATTAAACAAAAACACATTATGAAATTGGAACTAAAGCTTGAATTTTATTGTAAAATCGATTCTCAGGGGTGCCTAGGCAGGATCATGGGAGGTGTTATCGTATGAGTGATTATATATGTTTGTAAGAACCTGGATCTGAGTTTTGCATTTCTGTGTCTTAAATACTTTTTTCAAAGAAGGTGATTATAAATACATATTATAAACTAGATTGTTCTTTTTTCCAAACTCATGTGCATACATATGTTCTTGTATCCGGGAAAATTTTTTTGTTGTTAAAAACTAATATAGCCAGAGAGTCTATGTCTATGGTGGTGAGAATTTTAATTAAAGACAAAGCAAAGCTAACGTTTATTAGAGAGCCTGATAATTTTCCTGTAATCTATAAAAATTAAGATGTTTTCATCTTCCCTTGGTAGCCTGCAAGAAAGAAAAGTCATATTTTAAAAGAAAATGAATGAGTAGGTTCAGCACTTGTAGCTCAGTCGTGTTAGGGCACTGGCCACATATGCCAGGGCTGACTGGTTCAAACCCGGCCCAGGCCGGCTAAACAACAATGACAACTGCAACAACAACAAAAAATAGCCAGGCATTGTGGTGGGCGCCTGTAGTTCTAGCTACTGAGGCAAGAGAATCACTTAAGCCCAAGAGTTTGGGGTTGCTGTAAGCGTGATGCCACAGCACTCTGCCAAGGGTGACAAAGTGAGACTCTGCCTTAAAAAAAAAGAAAAGAAAAGAAAAGAAAAAAGAAAATGCGTGAGTAATCCATAGTGTGATTGATTATGTTTTGGGACAATATAATACATACAATGAATTAAAAGCCTGTGGTCATGTGGAGAGATGCTGGTTACTCTGGTTCCCAAAGCTGTGCGCTATCTTTGGCTGGTTTGAAACACAATGCTTTATACAGAGGGCTTAGCTACTAACTGTGACTACATGTGGTTTCATGGTGGGGGCACCCAATTTGTTGACTTTTGCAAGTTTTGCTGTGGGAAAAAAGTGGAGGCTGGAGAGAATGATTGGCTTTTGCTTTAATTTCCTATGTAGTTAACTCTCATGTACACATGACCTGTATTGGTACAGGCTTTATCCACTCGTGAAAAAGTAAAAACCAACTCATGGATTAACTAACAAAGCAGTTAGTTGTAGTAGGTGCTCAGAATTGTGCTGAGAGGCTTAGGGAGGCAGCAGGCACTAGGTATGTGGCTGAGGGCTGGGGGATAGAGAAAAAACTTGAATCATTTCCCTCAAGTGGCCTGATGGGTCAGATAAGCACGTTTCCCATGAAATAATCAGGGCATGATGTAAAACAATGCGTATAAGTCCCACGGGCCTGGACAAGGGCAGTAACGAACGGTAAGAATAGGGAGGAGTAGCTGGGATTGAAAGTTTTTTTGGGATTTGGGCCCAACAGTACACTTGGTTGCAGGAGGATCAAGGATTATTTCATTCTTTCTATTAGCAAAAAGATTTCTGGGAGGGAAATGCTATGATACTAAATCTAGCATGGCCTTGTTTAAAGTGTGTTGTTAAGTAGGGCTTATTTATGCTATACAGTGTACTATGTGTAAAAGATCAGCCTAGGAGCATAAAAATACAAAAACAGAAAGAAGTAAACCTTTGTACTTTCATAAAGTATTGAATAAGTCTTTTACAAAAGGATAGTTTGGTAGATTATCAAGATATACAGATAAACTTTGAAGGTTGGTAGGAGTGAAGTGCAAATAGCACTTTGAAAAAGCCATACTGTGTAATCAGTCTTTCCCAGGGACTCAGGAGCATTAGGCAGAAGGAAGACTTAAAAAAAAAAAAAAAAAAAAAAAAAAAGTCCTACAGCAACCACAATGCCCAGCAATAGAGAGAAGCCGCCAGACATGGATTCCTTTTTTTAAAGATGGAAAGCTGAAAGCTGCTGAGGGAGGATGTGATGTAGATCCTCCCCTCCCAACAGGAAGTTCAGTACAAAGAGGGACCAAAATGAAGAAGTAAATGCCTTTTGAAAAACTGAATAATCTTGACTACTCTGTAAAAAACACTGGCACTTTGAAAGTGAACTGATTAATATTGTAGAGCCACTGAGTATCTTTAGGAAGTTGTATGTAGGCTTGGCATCCATACCACAGTGGTTATGGCACCAGCCACATACACCGAGGATGGTGGGTTTGAACCCAGCCTGAGACAGCTAAGCAACAATGACAACTGCAACAACAACAAAAAAATAGCCTGGTCTTGGGGCAGGTGCCTGCATTCCCAGCTACTTGGGAGGCTGAGGCAAAAGAATCACTTAACCCCAAGAATTTGAGGTTGCTGTGAGCTGTGATGCTATAGCACTCCATAGTGAGACTCTGTCTCAAATTTAAAAAAAAAAAAAAAAAAGCGATTTTTGGTCTTTTGGATATGCTCCTAGTAGAGGAATTGCAGGATCCAATGGCACCCAGATTATTCATTGTAGCTCAATTTGTAATAGCCAAGTCATAGAAGAAGTCCAAGTCCCCATCGACCCATGAATGGATTAATAAATTGTGGTATATGTATACCATGGAATACTATGCAGCCTTAAAAAGATGGAGACTTTACCTCTTTTATGTTTACATGGAGGAACCTGGAACATATTCTCCTGAGTAAAGTATCTCAAGAATGGAGGAAAAAGTATCCAATGTACTCAGTACTTCTATGAAACCAACTTATATTTACTCACACTTTCTTATGAAAGATAGAATACAACTATAGCCCAGGATGAAGGAGAGAAATGGAGAGGGAAGGGAGGGGAGGGAGGGTAAAAGGCGGGACCACATCTATGGAGCATATTGCAAGGGTACATCTATCAAGTGTAGAACATCAATGTCTTAACACAATAATCAAGTAAATGAGGCAAAAGCTATATTAATTAGTTTGATGTAAGCACTCCAAATTGTATAAAAAAACACATTGTACCCCACATATATATAAATGTATTCATGATCTATGTGTATATGACTTAATAAAAAACAAAAACAAAAGCAAAAAACTTGTGTGTAATAGAAAAGATCTATAAAATTTAGAAAATGTATGACTCTTACCAGGGTGCTGTTAGGGAAAGAGTAGCCGCAGGGTTAATCTACTGGCAGTCTAAAGACGTCCTGGGCAGTGGCAGCCTGGTTTTAAATTTAGTCAGATTATCTTATCTCTTACTGTGATAGGATAAGGGATTGGCAGGCAAAAGGAAATGGTGGATTTTATCTACATTGATTTTAGCAAGAATTTTGGTTTTGTCTTTCCATAATGAAATCAAGTGCAATTTGACTGTCTGACTTTTTGCATGCATGGGTTCATGGTTCAGGGCAAAAGATACAATGGGCCACCTTCTTTTTACAACCATTAATGACCTGCTTATGAAAATGCGTGCATCTGCAGACTCAGAGCTGCAAAGAGAGATAAAATTTAGTGCTTGCCCTCGAGGGTGTTTATGGAGACAGACATGAACAGGCAACAATAAAAGGTAACGTACATTGGCTTCCTTTGTGTGATAAACAGTAAAGGGCACCTTGAAGAAAAGACTTTTTAAAGATTAAAATAAGATGGGTTATCCTTTGATACATCTAAAAAAGATGTCGAGATACATTACTAATGTATGCTAAAAATATAGTTGTAAAAAAAAAAAAAATCCGTGTAAGAGGTTAAAACACCAGGCCTCGGCGGCTACTGGGGGTGATGGTAGCACTCTCATTTTCTATTTTTCTGGAGCAGTGTTGCTCAGACTTCACTGTGTAATGAGTCACCTAGGATCTTATCAAACACAAATTCTGATTCAGCATTAAGGTAGCGCCTGAGAAGTCACATTTCTGACCAGGTCCCAAGAGACGCTGGTGTTGCTGGTCTGGGAATCACAGTCTGAGAAGTAGCAAGAGGCTCGGCCTTTTCTGAGAAACCCCCTGCACAAAAATTACCAAGCAAACCTGTTACAGAAATCCATGTTGGTTAGACTATTGAATCTTTGGACCAAAGGACCTAAGAAATTTTAAGCCAGAGATACTGTTATGAAAAAGCTGAACTTCCCTGAAAGGATGAAAAAAATTACTCCCATGTTTGCAAAACAAGCAAACGTGCAAAGAACCCCTCCCCCCACCCACAGCCCAAAATTGTAACAGACCATTACAGATTGTTTGATAGCTTTATTAGGTCTGCATATCATGGGCATGTGTTTTGCCAGAACTGAGTTAGACACAGAATAAAATTATGTCTTAGTAAGGGCGCAAAAGGGGGCATTTGAATTTCACTTTCTTCTCCAGAGGACTTTAAAGTAGGATAGTCACCCAGCAGGGTTGGCTCAAATAAAGCTGTCTCTGAATGCTGAGATGTTTTCAACATTCCTGGTAGGGCTCTAAAGGTAGCATTGAACTGATTCCCACTGATAGATTCTGAGGAATAACTATTCACAGGAGCAACAGTGGGCATTGTTACTATGTTCATTGTAAATCAGTACGTTAGTGGGGGGGGGGGGGCTCAGCGACTCATTCCTCTAATCCTAGCTCTTCGGGAGGTCTAGGTGGGAGGATTGCTTGAGGCCAGGAGTTTGAGACCAGCCTGAGCATGAGCAAGATTCCCTTCACCACCTTACAAAGAGAAGAGAAGAGAAGAGAAGAGAAGAGAAGAGAAGAGAAGAGAAGAGAGAAGAGAAGAGAAGAGAGAAATTGGGAAATTTAGCACTGATACAGTATTTTTATCTATAGTCCATATTCCAATTGTATTGGCTGTTGACAGTGTACTTTATAGTAATTTTTCCTAGTACAGGATCCAGTCCAGGATCACATACTGCATTTGGTTGTCAGGTATATTTACTCTCCTCCCATTGGGAACCATTCCTAGGTATTTTCTTTTGTCTTTCTTCCATATTTTTATCTCACTCATTATTTTCAAAGTGCATGGGTCACTTACATTTTATACAATGTCCCTTTATAGGGGTTTGTCTAATGTTTTCTCATGATTTGATTCAAGTAGTACATATCTTGCCAGAACACTATATGAGTGATGTTGTATCTTTCTTGGGGTCTCATTGCTGGAGGCACATCATGCCCATTTGGCTTTATTGGTGATCTGAATTTTGGTCGTTTGGTTAAAGTTCGGTTCCTTCACTGTATAGATTTTCCTTTTGTAACTAATAAGCAAGTGATGAGGAGATACTGAGGGACTATGTAAATATCTTATTCCTCATTAAGCTCCCATCCTATATAATTTAGTAAGAGAATTTAAAATAAGTTTCTTAATTTGAAAAGTCTCAAAACTCTTGATACATAAAGAGAGTGCATTCTTAATACGTGTCTGTGTGAAGGTTGTCTTAGATTATAGACTCAGGTGGGGAGGAACTGGTCCATGAAACTTACTTGGTACAGAAAACAGTTGTGGTATGTGTTCACAATGACTATGAAAAATTCTTAGCCACAGAGCAATATGAGCTGAGATTGGGGATTTCAAATATGATACATTTAGTCTATGGAGTCTATGCAACAAATTTTAAAATGGAAACAGTTTCATACATACTGAAATTGAACTATCTCCAAGAAACTTAAATAAAACAAGTAGGGTATATAAAAGTATTCACAGTATAATCCCATTTATGTTTTCAAAAACTATATTTGTACTTTTACATATTAATGTATGTAAATTCATAGAAACTCGCCTGGAAGAATACACACCAAATTTTTAACAGCAATTACCTCTCTGGCGGTGAATGGAAATTGGAAAGGGAGTACTGCTTGGTCTGTAGGGAATAAGACATTCACTTTCTAGTCTAGACACCTCCGTTTTTAGAACAGAAATCTATTTATGTTTTACTAAACCCTATATGTTTTAAGGACATATATTTGCCAGAAACACTTCCATTTGCATTATTTTCAAGACTTCCTTTTTTGCAGTGTGATTGCTATTCATGTGAATAAAAGGTCTTGCGCATAAAGGAAGTCTCCTTTGCATCTATCTCACTAATATAGATATGTAATATACAAACATTGCATTAATACTGTCATGTATATATTTGTATATATGCAATATGTGTATTATACTCCCCCCCAATTAAAAACTAAAGGGTGATTTTCTGCCATATTCCAATATTCCTGTTTTGTCTTTTTTGTTTGTTTGTTTGTTTGTTTGTTTTTGAGACAGAGTCTTACTCTGTTGCCTGGGTAGAGTGCCCTGGCATCATAGCTCACAGCAACCTCAAACTCCTGGGCTCAAGTGATCCTCTTGCCTCAGCCTCCTGAGTAGTTGGGACTAAAGACATGTGACTTGACACCCACCTAATTTTTCTATTTTTTAAAATAAAGATGGGGTCCCACTCTTGCTGAGCCTGGTCTCGAACTCCTGAGCTCAAGCAATTGACTCACCTCGGCCTCCCAGAGTGCTAGGATTACAGGCATGAGCCACTGTGCCTGGCCCATTCTTCAATATTTCTGACTGTTATGGTTGGTGGTTATTTAATCTGTCCTCTATTTATGTACTCTCTTATATGACAAAATGAATATGAATATTCATATTAATATATTCATATTAAATTTTCAATACTCTAGCAAATCAATAATATAATTAGCCTCCAAGAACATATACTGACTAGATCCCTGACATTTATGTAGTGAGGTAGAGCTGTGAAACAGGAAGAGTTAATACCATCTCCCTGGGTCTTTTCCTGTGTGTTGTGAATTACACACATCATGTCACATAGCACTTTACTTATAGTAGCTGCTATTTTTTAACTTGTCATTTATGGAAACTATTAAAAATATACAAAAGTAGACTATCCCTGAATGTGCCCATCACCCAGTTTTAGTAAGTATCAACTCATAGTTCAATTACTTTTCATTTATTCCTCTCGACCACCACAACTGTTGGGAGGCAAATTTCCATAGGTCTCTTGTGTTTCCATATGTCTTGTGCAGGCCAGGTTCAGTGGCTCATGCTTATAATCCTAGCACTCTAGGAGGCTGGGGCAGGTGGATCACCTGAGCTCAGGAGTTCAAGACCAGCCTGAGCAAGAGCCAGACCCCACCTCTACTAAAAATAGAAAAAGCTAGGTGGGTCTTGAGACAGGTGCCTATAGTCCCAGCTACTTGGGAGGCTGAGGCAGAAGGATCACTTGTACGTAGGAGTTTGAGGTTTCAATGAGCTATGATGACACCGTTGCTCTCCAGCCTGGGGATAGAACAAGACCCTGTCAGAATTTAAAAAAAAAAAAAGTTAAAGGCTCCATATGTCTCGTGAGCACAGGCACCAACTGCCTTTGTATGGACTATCTTTCAAAAGTATTTGCATAGCAAATAGTCTTGGATGAGAAACTTAGTGTCTCCTTTCAGAGCAGAGGGCAGATTTCTTTACTGATCAGTACAATAAAGATGTCTTCCTTGAAGAAAAGTTTAGGCACATTTGCTTGCTACCCATAATAAAAGATTAAGGTTCCCTAAGCTCAGGGTTCCCTGGCTGTGATACAAACCCACTGCTTACACAACATCCACCCAGGCCACTCCACGTTGCCTCCCTTGGACTTGGAAAGCAAGAGGAATCTGATGTGAACATAAAACTCATGCTGCAGCCAGGTGCAGTGGCTCACACCTGTAACCCCAGCACTCTGGGAGGCCACATGGATCACTTGAGCTCAGGAATTCCAGACTAGCCTGAGCAAGGGTGAGAGCCCATCCCTACTAGAAATAGAAAAAGTAGACAGGTGTCATGGCAGGTGCCTGTAGTCCCAGCTACTCAGCAGGCAGAGGCAAGAGGATCGCTTGAGCCCAAGAGTTGGAGGTTGCTGTGAGCTACAATGCCACAGTACTCTACCCAGGGCAACAGAATGAGATTCTGTCTTAAAATAAAAACCTCATGCTGCTTGCTGTTCTGTGAACAATAAAGTCTTTTTTCTCTGACCTAAGAAACCCAGGTCTTTTGCTAGTGGCCATAAAATTGACAACTTGTGAGCTTGCAACTTGTGCAAAATCTGAGATTCTTCAAAGTTCTTGATACCTATTTCCTATCTCTCATATTATTTTGATCAAAGCCCCAATATTACATTATTTCATCCATCAATAATTTTGTAGGTAGCAACTATTTTGAAAATTCTTTGAAGCCAATATAATCAAAGACAGTGAAACTTAATTCCATGCAAGTATTTATATATAATACCAACTCTTCAGGGATCAAGTTTGGTAACTATAGATCAGTGATTCCTTCCTCCAGAGAAACTAACTCTAAATATGTCTCAAACTCAGGCTTTCTGTATTTTAGGAGAGTCATAGAGAACATAGACTATATATTAAATAACATTTGTGATGGGGCCCAGGGCAGCATGCAGTAATCAAACATTGATATTTTTTCTATGAAACATAAATATTCACACCAAGTAGGTATGAGGTAGAAACTATAAATAAACTCTTTTCAGTTCAGCTCAAATTTTGTCACCAAATAAGTTATTTTTTTAAAAAAAATTAGCTTATAAGATTTGTGGGAATTTCAGAACTGCAGACAAGAAACTATGGACCTGAATTCTTTAATCAAGTTCAAGATTTAGGCCATCAGCATGCTGATAAGCAAAACCATATTTTTTAAAAATTTCACAACCCTTTTATTAATTATTTTGGTCTTTTAAAAATAGACAGGGCAAAAATGGAGTTCCTTAATGCATTGATAAGATTTCAAATCACATGTACAAGTTTTACTATATTAATGAAGTGATTATTCTACCATGTTTTTCATTTTTCAAACATTAAACACTTCTGAGCTTCCCTGATCAAAGTAGAAATTGAATGATAAAGTCATTTGATGAACTCAGATGCAAAAAAGGACACGTACAGCAATTAAAGAAAGGATGTTTAATCAAGAATGAATAAAAATGGAACTAGACCAGAATATCACATGTCTAGAAGGTTGGAGGTTATTTATAGCTACGTCACCCAGCAAGAATAACAAGATTTGCAGTCCACACACAAATCATATTCATGTAAGACAGACAAAACAGGACATCCCCAGAAGCATTTTCCTTCTTTGCCCTATCCCAAACCAGGGATGTGCATGCTGGTAAACTGGAAGCTGAAATGCATGAGTCCGTAACAAATGAGAATGTGGTCCCAGAGCACTCAGCTGCTCTAAAAATGCATGTACTTCTTTAGATTTGACGAGTTGCATCTCTGAGTAGGGGGAAAGAACGTCACATCATTTATTGAGTATCTACTATATGTTTGACAATTTGCCATGTGCTTTTTGTACTGTTATCTTAATAAGAAATAAGAAAAGTAAAACTCAAGGAAATTAAATAATGTGAATGAAGGAATGAATAACTGTATGTTGCCAAGCATTTGTTAGCAATTTGCTAGGTGCAGGCATTATTATATGCAATTCAGTACATAAATGAATGACAACTCCAACCTTCAGGGAGTTCCCAATTTAGTGGGAGAGATGCATATATAAGCACATAATTATAGTGTAATATTATATATGCTGCTGTTAGGGCTCAGAATTTAAAAATCAGACTATGATGTCACTTCAAAAACCTACATTGTGGGGAAAAAAGAAGGGAATTTTTTTGCCAGTAAGAGACTGTGGATAACTCATTCCAGTCTGCAAACATTGAAATTTAAGACTTTTTTTCATGTTCAAAGAGAAAGGAAGGTGTCATTTGACAACTGCCTTGTGGTCAGGAAGGAAGAGGTCTTTATAACTCTCAGGTAGGTGAGGGGAAGCTGGATCTTATGTCATAAACAGAGAAATTCAGAAAGCTACAGAAAAGAGTGTTGGTACGTGCCATAGAAAGGAGTCATAGTGGTGTTTATGTTTTTTTTTTTTTTTTTTTCAGGAACACATAAAGAATCTATTGTTTTGGTGTGGCACTCTTCCTAAAGTGCTATCTTCTTATTTAGTGACTCACTTCTCTGTCACTAGAGACATGAACCAGGATCTATGGTCATGTAGGGGATTATAAAGTCAATATCATTCCCCATATAAGTGCTAAGTGCTCCTAGTGCATCTTATCCATTTACTCACTCCAAGGATTGACAGCAAGCAAATCGACCTATAGTTTGGAGAATGCTCCCTCTTATTGGAAAACAGAAAGACCATTTCTCTAGCTCTCACAACCTGGAAGTTGTCCTAACACTGTTGATTTGTCAAACATTTTAGGTAATAATTTCATCCCCTGGCTATATTTCTTGGCTTGGTGCAAAGAATGCAGGCTTTGAAACTGAGCATGGTGGCTCACGCCTGTAATCCTAGCACTTTGGGAGGCTGAGGTGGGTGGATTGCTTTGAGCTCAGGAGTTCCAGACCAGCCTGAGCAAGGGCGAGACCCCCATCTCTACTAAAAATAGAAAAACTAGCGAGGTGTTGTGGTGGGCACCTGTGGTCCCAGCTACTTGGAAGGCTGAGGCAAGAGGATCACTTGAGCCCAAGAGTTTGAGGTTGCTGAGAGCCATAACATCACTGCAATCTACCCAAGGGGACAGAGTAAGACTCTGTCTCAAAAAAAAAAAAAAAAAATGCAGACTTTGAGTTCAAATGTCAGCTCTGTCATCATCTCTGAACTAGAGTTTCTCCCTAGCATACAGAATGTTTTTGACACAAACTAACACTTAAAAAAAAAAAAAGAAAAGAAAAGAAAAGAAAAGAAAGAAAACCTAAATAGAAGATAATTAGCAGAGGACTCATCAGTCATTAGATAATGGCATCCCAGAGTCATTATTTTGAAGAATGTGAAATTGAAAGATGCCAAAAACAATTAAACCCAGAAATAAATAAATGTTCCTATCACAAAAAGAGGAGACATATTTGTGAAAATGTAATTGAGGTGACAGAAAAAGCAAAAACGAAGATAATTAAAGCAAAATAATGCTATTACAATTGACAGTTAAGCACACAGCCTACTCCCCACATCACTATGGACAATTCTACGGATACTATCCACTGCCACATTAGACACTGGCCTTAAACTAAGGTGATATCAGCATCAGTTTCTCTGCTGGTCTAGATATTGACCCCATGTCTCCCCCTGTACTCCACTCTGGAGAGGAAACTTGTTAAGTAGACTCTGATGAGTGAGAGGAGGGAAATATCTCCAGGGGAATGTAGTAGGGACACGGCCCCTCAAAGTGGGACTGGTGTAGCTTTAAGTGGCCAGAAGCCACCAGGAACTGGCCTGGTTAGAGAGATACCACACAGCAGGGGTGGGTGGGGGCTTCAACCACACATTCTTACTGACAAAATATGCATATTTCAACATGTCATCAAGGACCAGTCATGGAATTCAGATAAATCTACTTTACCCGGCCTAAGAATAATTCAAAGATTACTATGCCATCTCTACTCACTGTGTAACTTGAACCCCCTCTGCTTCCCTTTGGCATTGAGAATAAGACATGAAGACAGCTGAAATTACTTCTTTTCCAGCCACTTAATGATTTTTTAATCATTTATGTATTTAATTATGTATTTAATCATTAATGTATTTGTATGATCAACAAAATCCTGATTTTGTAAATCTTAGATCAGCAACATTTCTTCCTTTACCCAGGCTCTTCTCCTGCCATCACTCTGCATAGGGAATTCTTTCTCATTGCTCACTTCCCTGCAAGACTTTCAGCACCTCAGAGTAAAATGTCCTGATACCCAATCTGTCACTGTACTCCTGAAACACTATTAAAGTACTTGTATTATGAAATTTTCCGCACTAGTTTTTTTTCTTCATGCTTATTTCTATCACTAATCTATAAACTCCTTTAGTTATGAATAAATTTTGATTCCCCTTGGGGATAGCCTGAGTGTATCATGGCACCCAACAGTCAGCTAAAGAATGCTTATGGCTTAAAGAAAAAAGCATCAAATAATTTGGGCTTAAACTTTCCTATCTCTCCTATATGTCTAGTCTATTCACAGTTCAATCACACTAGTATGGTTTACTTTTTTACTGCCAGATAGTATGTTACACATTTTGTATTTTTCTTGTTTTCTTTATTTCAGGTTAATATGAGGGTCCATTTTTCATTTTCTTTTTCTTTTCTTTCTTTCCTTTTTTTTTGGCCAGGGCTGGGTTTGAACCTGCCGCCTCCAGCATATGAGGCTGGTGCCCTATTCCTTTGAGCCACAGGCGCTGCCCTGTTTTTATTTTTCTTAAATTCTTCTTATTTGTTGTAGGCAGCTTCTGACATGATTTCCAGTGATTCCTCACTTCCTGCCATTCACACCTTTGTGTAATCCCTGCTTCTTCAGCATAGGCTGGACCTAGTAACCAATAGAATATGGGAAAAGTGATATCACTTTTGAGATTAGGATACAAAACTGTATGACTTAAGTGTTGCTAGCATGCTCTCTCTTGCTGTAGCTCTCTTCTGCCCTCTCACTTCTTTGCTCAAATGAAGCCAGCTGACATGTTGTGAGACAATCTATGGAGGGGCCCATGTGGCAAGGAACAGAGGGAGGTCTGTGGCCAATAGCTTATGAGGAATCAAGGCCTCAGTCCACCAGTCTCAAGGAACTGAATCCTACCAACAGCCACAGAAGTGAGCTAGGAAGTTGATCCTTCCCAGTTGAGCCTTCAAGTGACTGCAGTCCTTGAGAGAATCTAACACAAAGGATTCAGCTAAGACACACCCAGATTTCTGAAGCATGGGAACTATGAGATCATAAATGTGCGCTGCTTTAAATCACTAAGTTTTCAGTAACTTGTTACATAACAATAGAAAATTAACATATTTATCAATCAGCTAGGGGTCCCAGATGATAAAACCCAACTTTTAGCCAAATACTCAATTTGGTTGATTATTCAGTTTGGTTTTTAGCATAATTATTGATTTGCAATGTGCATAGAAGATTATTATTTCAAGATTAAAAACTCTGTGCTCTTGTCCCTCCACATCCACAGGGTCCACATCCCCAGATTCAAACAAATGCAGATTGAAAATACAGTATTTGAAAATACAGGGTTCCACAAGGCCAATAGTGGAACTTGAACATCCAGGGATTTTAGTATCAAAGGGGGATTCTGAAACAAATCTTCCACACATACCAAGGGTGGACTATATTCCATTCATCAAAATGGCTCATACCCCACTTTGTTATTGGGTGCACTCCATATGTCCTGAATTGAATGCACAATTTCTCTCTTACATACATAATTTTTATCTGAGTCTGGAGAAGTGCACTGATGAACAAGAAATTGATTGTCCTCAGAAAGCTCACATCTAGTGAGACGTAGACATGTAAACAGATAATTGCTTGCTTTCATTCAAGTGATAGAAACAAGAAAGAAAGGGGTGCATAGCAGGCCTATACTTGCTGAGACAAGACAAATATAACAACCAAACTTGAGGGGTAGAGATGCCCATCGGGACCTAGGCAGGATCTTCAAGGATACATGAGAGTCCTGGAGATAAAGAGGAACAGGAAGATTTAAATAAACCTTCACTAAATAGCACTAAAGATACTCTTAAGAAGTGAATTATCCTTTTTAAGAAATGTGTGTTCTGGCCGGCATAGTGGCTCACACTTGCAATCCTAGCACTCTGGGAGGCTGAGGCACGTGGATTGCCTAAGCTCATGAGTTGGAGAGCAGCCTGAGCAACAGCAAGACCCCATCTCTAAAAATAGCCAGGTGTTGTGGTGGGTGCCTGTAGTCCCAGCTACTTGGGAGGCTGAGGCAAGAGAATTTTTTGATTCCAAGAGTTTGAGTTGCTGTGAGATAGGAGGCCATGGCACTCAACTGAAGGATATAAAGTTAGAATCTATCTCAAAAAAAAAAAAAAAAAAAAAGAATGAAATGTGTACTCTGTTATTTTTTCAGAAAAAGGGAAAACAAATGAGAGTAATCCACACAATTCGATCAAGGCAATTAAAAACTGAGCTGAGGATGATTTCCTTTAGTGGTCGAAGTCAGAGCCTTAGTTCCTAAAACTGGACTTGTCATCTCTCCTTTATGTATGACTCTGAAGGGAACTTGAAACTCCCTGAATAAGAAGATAATCAGAAACCTCAAAAACTGTTTGCCACATAATTTCATTTCTCACACACTAAGGCCCCGACTTCTCTTGATTAATAAAGATTCTTTTAAAACTGAACCAGCACCAGCTTAAACTAAAGATGAGTAAAGAAAACAAGCTTCTAGTGCTGGATGTACAAATTAATTTTTAATTGGCTATTAAGAAGATTAATCAATTAGTATGTGTGCAATATATTCAAACTCCAGCCCCTCCAGGTTCAATTTCCCTAGCAAAATACCTACCTTCTTAGGCTTTCCATGTACAGCTTTCCTGTTCTTCAAATTTAAACCAAAGAGCCCTGGCTTGATCCCCAAGGTATTTGACTGTTATGGTAATTCTATTTTGTAGCAAATTAACAGAAAACAAGCTACCCTTTTATGTTTGTGATGAGCTAAGTTCATAAACTTTGAAGGCCAAGCTACTTAAGCATGACTGGAAGCAAGGAAAACTCACAGCATCATCTAAGACATGCTCAGTTCTTGCTGTGCAGCTTTGCTGTTGGAGGTTCTCCCTTGTGGAGAACAAAAGGTAATACAGGGCCACACAAAAACTCAGATTGCAAGGGGGTTGGAGGTGGAGAGGGAAAGGACCTTGTAAATTCCTTCCTCTTCTCTCCAGCTGGGAGCAAGGAAGGGAAGTCTCTGGGAGATGCTGGGAATCAGAAGATTGTTTTCTCTCTTTCTCTCTCTCTCTCTCTCTCTCTCTCTCTCACACACACACACACACACACACAAGCACACCTCTATACACTTCTACACACCTCACACTGTCCAATCCCACAGACCAACGGTATATACTAAAAGAGAATGATGTGTTTTACGTGTTATCTGCTTGCTTGCTTGGAATTCCATTTAGTCATTCTACTATGTGCCTGGCACCTTTAAAATATTGTCTCTTGAGACACCATCCCAGGAGGAAGGCCTTCATACACCATGTAAGAAGTCCAGCTGCCCTCTGGCTCCCTCTGCTCCAGCCCCCAACTGATCGGCTTTCTCCAGCCCAGGTGCCAGACATAAGAGGGAAGGAACCTTTGAGATGGCTCCAGTGACAGCCACTACTTGACTGAAACCACCTGAGAGACCCTAAGACAAACTGCCTGGCTGAGCCAAGTCAACCTCCACATTCATGAGAAAAATAAATGACATAATTTTTTAAGCGCCCTCTGTGGGGTGGTTTGACAACCAGTTACAGAGAACCAGAACAGTCTTTGAATAAGAGGAACATCTGAGTCTTTTGTCCTCACAACACTACCCTGATCACCTTAAAGATCTTAGTCATTCGGCAGTCACACCACACTCTCCACCTCCATTGCTCACTGTATATTCCTGCTTTGGCTGCACATTGAGCTAACCAGGGCAGCTTTATCAGAGTGAGGACTGTTCTCACATTAAAGATTAATGTAGCTGTGCTCTCCTGCCCAAACACATGGCTACCTCTGTTTATCCAACACAGCATCACATGAGCAGTTTAGTCTGCACTTCACCTTAGATTCCAAGATTTTACTCCCAGACATACAGCTGCTCTGAAATAGCTTCCAATTACAGGCCTCCCCAACGCCATGCCTTCAGCGAGAACACACACTCCCACCCTTTCATCTGCTTACCACAGCCTACTGGAACTAGTGCCACATTTTAATTGGCAATGCAATTTGGGAACACATTCTAAAACTATTACTTCACCCCCCAAAATGCAGAATACTTAATCTTTTAAGAAAACATTCTAAGTTAAAAATTAATCAGCTAGCTCAAGGAAGTGTATTTCTTAGAATCAAGGGTGGCATCTGTGGCTCAAGGAGTAGGGTGCCAGCCCCATATACCAGAGGTGGTGGGTTCAAACCTGTTCCCAGCCAAAAAAAAAAAAAAAATTCACGTATGCTATGAGAGTTGAAGGTTATATTGTATCCATAAAGAATTACTTTTATTTCAAAGAAGAATTTCTGTTATAAACTAGGAAATTAAACACACAAGCACATGCACACACACACACACGTGTGTGCACACTCATAAAAACAAACATCTTTGTGGACAAAACTTAGCAAAATAGAAAACTTGCTTTCCTATAAGGCAAACAGAGGCTGTGCCGAATTTCCCTCCAGTAGGCTACATAAATGTATAAGACACACATTAACCAAATTGATAGATGGTGGGTTATGAGTGGAGCAATCAAAGCTTGATCAGTAAATTTTCCCAGCAGGACCAATCCAATGTGGCACAGCAGGAATCTTGCAATCTCAAGGGAGCATTGCAGAGGCATGAAGCTAACTGCTGTAAATGGCAGGTTGTTTTCTTGTATAGCTGTCTATGAGCCCTGCACCTTAAGAGAAAAGTCTCATTTTTCTGCTTAGGTTTTTTTTCCCTCAAAGTGTTTTAAAATTAAATAAATGTTTCCCCCATTAGAGTGCAAGCTCAACCTGCTAACGTCATGTTTGCAAAGCCAATCAGTCACATGAAGAAGAATAGGTTTAAAGACAGAAGGACCTTGTTCAAAGTAGCTTCTGCTACCCACTAGTTGTGTGAACTTGCGCAAGTTATGTAACCCCTCTTATCTTTCATTCATTTGCCCCCAATTTTTGTTTGTTTTATTTCAGAATATTAAGGGGGAACAAGTGTTTTTATTACATGGATACCTTGTATAATGCTTAAATTATGCAATTGTACAAGAGTAGTGTTCATTGTACATTGTACCCCATAGATAAGTTTTTATCCCTCAGCCCTCATACCCTCTCCACATTCTTGGTTTCTTATATCTTTTATATTATTTTGTTGCCCATGTGTACCCTTCATTTAGCTCCCATTTATTAGGGTGTTTGGTTTTCTATTCCCCAGGTACTTCAGTTAGGATAATGTCCTCCAGTTCCATACAAGTTGCTACACATAACATTATTTCATTCCTCTCTATGTCTAAGTAGTACATTTTCTTTATCTACTCATGAATTGATGGACACTTAGGTTGATTCCACATCTTTGCAACTATCATTTGTGCTGCAATAAAGATTTGAGTGTAGGTGTCTTTTGTCATAAAAATGACTCCTTTTTATTTGGATAGATACTCAGCAGTTGGATTGCTGACTCAAATGCTAGGTCTACATTTATTTCTTTGAGTAATCTCTATACTACTTTCCATAGAGGTTGTACTAATTTGCAGTCCCACCAACAGTGAATAAGTGCCCCTTTTTCTCTGTATCCAACCAGCATCTATTGTTTTTTGACTTTTTAATAATGGCCATTCTGATAGGGGCAAGGTCGTATATGATAGTAGTTTTAATGTGTATTTCACTAATTTGATCATGATGTTGAACATTTTTTCATATGTTTGTTAACCATTTGTCTACCTTAAATCTATTTATGTCTTTTGCCCACTTTTTAATAGGGTTGTTTGGGGTTTTTTTCTTGCTGATTTGTTTGAGCTGTTTGTAGATTCTGGATATTAGTGCTTTGTCAGATGTATAGATTGTGAATATTTTCTCCAATTCTATAGGTTGTCTACGTACCATGATGATTGTTTCCTTTGCTGTGCAGGAGCTTTTAAATTTAATTAAGTCTCATTTATTTATTTTTGTTGCTGTTGTATTTGCCTTTGGGTTCTTATTCATAAATTCTTTGTCTAGGCCGATGTCTAGAAGACTTTATCCTACACTTTCTTCTAGAATTTTTATGATATCATGCCTTGCATTTAAGTCATTTATCCATCACCCATAATCCATACATTGGCTCATCTCACATAGTTCTATATTTCTCTATGTGATTGTTTATTCTTCTTTATTCTTTTTTCGTCACCTTTGTCTCACTAGGTTAGTTCAAAAGCTTTGTCTTCAAGCTCTGACATTCTTCTGCTAGTTCCCTAAATGACTCTTTCATTTGAGTTCTGTTATAATATATCCTTTCTTATGTTATCTACCTCTTTAGTGATTTTTCATATTTTTTATGCATGACCTGAAATACTTTTTGTTTCTTTGTGTTGTTTATTTCCATTCATCTTGTTTGCCATCCATATTCTGAATTCCACTTCTGACATTTCAACACTTTACTTTTGGTTGGGGTTCACTACTATGTATCTATTGTGAACCTTTAAGGATATCAAACTAGGGGGGATATTCATTCAGATTGGTGGGTTGGTCCCCCTGAGACATCTTCCTCTGTAATAAGGGTACAAACCCTCCTGCCCATATTTCAGAGCTTGAGCTATTCCCTTGATCTCTGCCCTGGCCATAATACAAATTCCCATAATGGGTATTTGCTTTGACTGTTGACTGGGCAGGGGAGGGCCTGGTTAATGCTTCATCCCAGGCCTTATATATATCTTCCTTCTAAGGCCATTATTCCTCAGAGTGTTTACAGACCCAGCAGGGGTATTTGCAGGCTGTATCCCTTACAGGCTAGGCTTTTAGTAAAAGCAGGAACTGCTCAGATAAGTAATTTAGCTGCTGGTTTAAAAGTAAGCTAGCTCAACTATTTTTATTCTGCCTTGCTCAGCTTATTTCTCTGTTTTTCCCTTTTTCTGAGAGTGTTTTCCCTTGCCAAGAATGGAATTTTCAGTCCCCATTCCCCTGCAGGGTCCCTAGGTAAAACTTGTTTCCCACTCTGGAGGACTGACGTAGTGGGAGATGGGTGAATTCCCCAAGAGCCTGTAACACAACCGTTCTGTGTCACGTCAATATTGACCCCCTATGATTGTCACAGTCTAAACTGGTATTGGGGGGATATTCATTCACATTGGTGGGTTGGTCCCCACACTGCTGTTAAAAGCTCAGACAGGGGCTATGCAGATCCTTCTCCATGGAGGCAGGTGGCATGTTCTTGGTTGGTGCCTTTGTGTGTTATGGGATCTTGGCCAGAACCTGGGTATATCACAGGACTGCATTTGGTGACAGATGGGTTTCAGGACCTTGGTGGATGTCTGGGTATGTTGCAGGACTTAGGCCAGTGCTGACAGAATCTTCATGTGGAGTGATAGCTTGGGCCCCAGGCCACTGTTGGAAAGTTAGACAGTGGGCTGGGTGAGTCCCTCTTCACTGAGGCAGGAATTGCATGAGACTGTTCTGCCCAGGTCTTTCCACAGTGATGGCACTGGCTATTTGATGAGGTTATCTAGGCAGTGGGTTTAGATGTTAAGGCTGCATGCATTTGCTCCATCCAGGTCTAGGCATACAGCACCATGTGGCAAGGGGTAGCTTGTGGGCAGGAGGTCTGTGGTGTAGAGCTGTACCACAGGTGTGGCATCACATGGTGCTGTGGGGTGGCCCACTACATGTCATACAGGGTTGGGGGGTGTGGCCTACCACACAGAGCATGGATCTGTGGGGGCATGGACCTTTACATGACATGCAGGTCTGGGGAGGTCACTCCTCTAGTCAGTGCATGGGACCATAGGAGGATGGATCTCCACTTGGTTCCCTGGGTCTGCAAGAGAGTGGGCCTCAGTGTAGCAGTACACAGGGGTTTGTTCCACTGGTTGGAGTGTAGGGCCTCAGAGTCTGGGCTGCTGGATGGCTTGGGGGGTGTCTTCTCACACAAGTCTTGCTGAAGCTGCTACTGTGGAACTCCCAAGCTCTGTTTGAGTTCTCTGATGGGGGGTGGGGGGTGGAACTTAGCTCCCAGTTACAGCTGTGAAAGAGCATTTGCTGTCCCTGCTCCCTCCCTGGTCTGCCAAAGGGTGATTTGGGGGCAATTGCAATGAAACCAGTCCCTGTGTAGATCAGGAGCTCCAGACCTAAGAGCTCAGAGTGGTATCAACTATGACAATGCAGGACCCAAGGCCAGTGGATCCCTTCTGAGCCTGCTGTCTGATGCAACTTGGCTGTACAGTCACTACGCAGTTCTCTGATCAGTAGGGAGGCTCACAGTGGTAGGGGGGAGGCGGTCACAGCTCCAGTCGTGGTGTCCACATGGGAATTATAAGGCCCTTCAGTTCTACCCTTTATCACTTCCCCATGTGCAGATGTCTCTCCCACCTACCTTCTGATTTTGGCCAGGGGTCTCCCCATCCTCATCTCCCTCACTCTTAATGTCTCCTGTTGGTTCTCTGATAATTCACAATGTTTCCTCCAAGAAGGTCCATCTTAGGTGAGCATCTACTTATAGTGTTTGATCTTCTCCTAGAGAATAGCATGTGTGGGCTGCTTCCAGTCTGCTATTGTGGCCCTCCCCTTTATCTTTTACTCTTTTTCAATAAAATGGAAATAATAATGCAAGTGATGGTGGTAGTGGTTAAATGAGTTAATATTATATGTTGCCAGTTCTATGCTTAGAACACAGTAGATATTCAATTATTAATTATGTACATTAAATATAAACATATTTAATTGATAACATCTTGTTTAAATTTTATAGTATTTTTCCATTTTGAAACACCGTATTTATATTATCAGTAATATGTACTATTTAAAAGAATTTTTTAAAAACTCTCACCAAAACATCAAGAGACCTGGTTCCAATCCCAATTCTAAACTCTACACAATACCACATATACAATCTAGGCCAATTGCTTTTCATTAATTTATAAGCCTCCATTTCCTTTTAGTTAAAAAAAAATATAAGATGGATTTGCTGATGTTGTCTTTTCTGAAAAACATTTCAGCAATTTGATGACACTGAGTCCTCCTAGGTTTAATTAATTTTCTTTGTCTAAGAAGATGGCCTTGAACAAAGCATTGGTGTATGTGGCTAAAGCAACTGGTCTAGGGGCTGGTGGTGTGATAGTAATGTTTAACAACGAGCTCTTTGTGTACAAAAGCCCTGCTTGGTAGTGTTTGCTAATAACAAAGGTGTAAATATTCCCACTAGGGCCAGTTTCAAGCTATTAATGGGATGTCACTAAAGGTGGAGATCGAAAAAGATACATACAATCAGCTCTCATGGAGATAACTCCTGCACATCACTGTGCTAAACCCAGTGGATCTTGACGCTCACTATTCAGCTTGTATTGAGTTCCTGAGGAGTTCTTACATCACATAGAATAACAGCTTTGGTTATTAGGATGCTTACTATTTTCAGCTTCCAGTTAAGGCAGAGACATAAATAACGCCCTGTTTACCACACAGAGTGTACCACTGAATTCACCGCCATTATGGAAAAAAGAAAAAGTGTCTCAGAGAGCATGAAATATAGATGCTGAAGTTCAGAGCACCCCAGGATGCAGAGCAGAGCCACAAATGAAAACCAAGCATAAACACGTTTTAGCACCTGATACATCATGTCTTGATTGCCAAAGCACTAAATCCCTGTAATCCACTCTAGGAAAGGCCCTCAGGACATAACTTGGGAGCTTATTTTCTCACAAACCTGACATCTTTGATCATCAAACTTTTCAGACCTCAGAGAGTTGAAGTTGAAAAAACTTGCAAGAAGTCAGTGTCCCATTAAGAATTGTGACAGCTGATCTCTGACAGCCCAGCGTGTTGCCTTATACAGTGGCTCCCGATATTCACCTAAAGATTCAGAAAGGAAAATCCTACTGATTTGCACCCTAGTGAAGGATTTAATTTTTCTAAATTGCCACCCTAAATCATCATAAAAAAAACATTTTGCTCTTCTTATCTTCTGTGCAATATGTAAGGACAATATTTGATACATTTTAAAATCATTCCCATCAAAAAGAATTTCAAAAGTGCAATCTTCAATACCTAAAAATGTACCCAAATGACAAAATAGAAAAACTAGGTGGGTGTTGTGGAGGGCGCCTGTAGTCCCACCTACTTGGGAGGCCGAGGCAGGAGGATCATTTGAGCCCAAGAGTTGGAGGCTGCTGTGAGCTATGACACCATGACACTCAACCTCAGGGCAACTGAGTGAGACTCTGTCTCCAAAAACAAACAAAAAAAAAATTGTTTAAAACTACTGATAAAGAGAAAATATTAAAAGCAACCAGAAGAAAAAAATATTTATTAAGTTTAGGGAAAGCGAGAGAAGGATGACAGCAAGATTTGCATCAAAACAATACAAAGCAGAGGACAATGGGGCAACATCTCTAAAGTACTAGAAAAAAAAACTGTCAATGTCAAATTCTATATACAGAAAAAAATCTTTCAAAATGAAGGCAAAATAAAACTTTTTCAGACATACAAAAGATATAAGTCATCACAGGCGGATCAAGAAACATAAGAAATACTAAAGGAGTAAAATTGTAGCAGATAAATATCTTGATCTCCACAAAAAGAGCACTAGAAATGATAATTTTGTGGATAAATTTAAAGAAATTTTCTTATTATATAAGTCTCCTCCAAAGATAATCAGCCCTTTAAAGGAAGAATGATAATCATACACAGAATGGCCACAAAATAGACATCTATTTTAAATTGCACACGAACTTTATGGCCCCCCTGTATTGTGAGTTTTATAACGTGTGGAAGTAAAATGTATGACAGTAATAAAACAAGGGCTAGGGAAGTATAGATGATACAGAGCTGTATGGTCCTTATATTATACAGGAAGTAGTATGATGCCACTTGAAGGTAGACTGCAGTAATATAAATTGAAAAGTCACTGCTATAATAATGCAACAGAAAATATGGATAAAAAAGCTATATAGGAAATAAAATGAATCATAAAAATTATTCAATTAATTCAAAAGATAGGAATAAAAGAGGAAAAAGGAGCAAATAACAGATGGGGGAAACAGATAATAAATGGTAAAATGGTAAATATAATTCTAGCCATATCTATAATCACATGTGTAGTGAACAGACTCTAAGATGTCCCCCAATTAGCCATGTCACCTTATATTCATGCATTTGTGTGTAGGTGTGATTTGTGACTTGCTTCTAACCAACAGAATATGGTGAAAGTGATAGGACTTCCCCATAATAACTTCATCTTGTGAGGAGACTTTCTCGACTGACTGTCTCCCTTGCTGTCTCTTATGAAGTGGGTTACCTTATGAAGAAGCCCAGGTGGAAAGGAAGTAAGGGTGGCCTTCATTCTGACAGCATGCAAGGAACTGAATCCTGCCAGCAACCACATTAGCTTGGAAATAGATTCTTCCTCATTTGAGCCTCAGATGAGACCCTTAGCCCTGCCTGATACTTTGCAAACTTGTGAGGACTCAGCTAAACTGTGCCTAAATTCCTCACACAGAAACAGTGAAACAATAAATATATATTGTTTTAAGCTTTCAAGTGTGTGGGAATATCATTCTGCAGCAATAGATAGCTAATAAAACATTAAGTGTAAATGATTTAAACACCAAATTAAAATGGAGATGATCAGACTGGATTAAAAAAACACCCAAGGTGGCCTTTTTGCCTATTTGCCCTGGCAATGGAGGCCCATTCACTTTCTATGGCAAAGGTATCCTGCTTTGCAAGCTTTCTTACTGTTATTCAATCTTTTCTCTTCGTCTATAAAGTTTGTTTCATGCTTGCCTTAAAAAAAAAAAGGAAAGCCCAAGACCTAACCATATGTTACCTTTAAAAAAATCTACATTAAATTAAAGATGTAAGTAAGGTAAAAATAAAAATATTGGAAAAGTTATGCCATGTTAATTCTAATCTTTTTTTAAAGAAAGAATTATTTACTATATTAATACAAGACAGAGTAGATTTCATTGTAAATGATATTAATAAGAGTAAAGGGGTCCATTTCATAGAGTCCAATTTAGCAAGAAGACATGAAAATCCTAA
The DNA here is from genome assembly GCA_963574355.1 of Loris lydekkerianus. NCBI lineage: Eukaryota > Metazoa > Chordata > Mammalia > Primates > Lorisidae > Loris > Loris lydekkerianus. The sequence continues at coordinate 6,473 of CAUYPK010092144.1, read as the reverse complement.
AATTCTATGCAGAATAACAGAATGATTACATTAATTAAAAATTGACAGAAGTAGAAGGAGAAATAGACAAATCAATCATTATACTCAGAGATTTCTCTCCATTCTTTTCTCAATAATTGAATGAACAAATAAACTGAAAAATCAATAACGTTATAGAAGGCTTGAACAACACTATCAAACAAATTGATCTAATTAACATTTATGGAACACTTTGAAACATTGCAAAATATACATTATTTTCAAGTGTACAGAAAACATTTACCAAAATAGAGCATATTCTGGCCAATAAGACAAATCTTGTCTCTCTTTTTTTCTGTGTTATTTTTAAATTAATGGTGCTAAAACCGTAATCTCTACCCTTAACCTCCCTGAAATTATCAATGGATTCTCAGGGAGAGATGGGATGAGCAGGACAAGCCTCTAAAACAAAGTGCACCAAAGGCTTGCTTTGGGAAGGAACATTTCAAAGAAGCAGAAAATATGAGGGAGAGAAGATACTAGGTCATTTTCTCCAGAAGTCCAAGGGTCACCTGAATTAGAGGCTTTAAACATGGTGTGTTTCAAATGGCACCCCATGGATCTGGATTAATGGATGCTGTAAACAGATAGTCTTTTGTTATCAAAAAGGTTTAGGTCCAATTACTTTTGACTCAAAGACACCATTATTACAGTTTGTTTATATAAGATGGCACTTAGATCATCAGTAATACTACAAAACAATTAAAAAAAAAAAAGCCAACAAACCAAATATCTCACTAGGGAAAATATTTGTATCAATACTTTTTTTTTAATTTAAAAAATTATTGTTTGGGATTCATTGAGGGTACAAAGAATTAGTTTACACTGATTGCATTTGTTAGATAAAGTCTCTCTTATAATTGTGTCCTGCCCCTAAGAGGTGTGCCATACACCGTGACCCCCATCCCCCTCCAAGCTCCCCTCTCCCTGCTCCCTTGTTCCCCTATCACCCCCTTGTATTAGCTCATCTACTGGCTTCATATTAGAATTGAGTACATTGGATTCTTGCTTCTCCATTCTTGTGATGCTTTACTAAGATGAATGTGGTCCACCTCCATCCAGGTTAATACAAAAGATGGAAAGTCTCTATCTTTTTAAATGGTGGAATAGTATTTCATGGTTCTATCAATACTTTTTATGGTGACATTACTGTGCAGGGTGGGTGAGGGGGTTAGGGACTCAGCTTCCAAGAGAATTCAAGATGATGCTATTTAGCTTTACTTGAGCTCACCCCACATGAAGTCAATCAATAGTACCATTCAACACAGTTACAATGTTGAATCAATGATGAGCTGTAAAACCAAAGCTATTAATGGGGAGATAACTCCCACAGAGTTGCGTTGATAGCAAGTAAACAAGAAACACCATACAAAGAGAAAAGGCTGTTTCTGTGTTGGGTTGCCATAGAAAATCCTCAGGTATATGCAGAACATAATTGATTGGGTGGCAGCTCCTAGAACACGTTATGAAGATCTGAAAACATTTCAACTTATTCAAATTCACTTTGTTACTCAATACCATTGGGGAATTCTGCAAAGAAAAGAGAAAGATTTGCATAATTACAGAAAGAATTATTTTTTATAGAGATAAATCTCTTGAAGACTGATATAATCATTCTGGAGGACAATGTCTATCCAAATGTAAAATATGTGTACTTTTAGCTCCTAAATATTCAACTACACTGATATGTCCGTAAAATTAACCTTTCATACATGCCCCCAAAAGGACATGTGTTATTTAGAACCTTTTTCCTAGCAAATAACAGAAAATCAATGTAATCCAGTTTATACAATAAAGGGAGTTTGTTGGCATACAGATGTGGAAAATTCAGGCACAAGATGGTTCATAATTTGGGCTGTTTTGGAAGAGGTGAAGAAAATACTAACAAGAGTGGAAAAGTGATACAAGAATAAGATGGCAGTGTATAGAGTGAGATAGAGTATATTCTAAAGCTTTTTTCACTGTGAACAACTAGAGTTTAATTCCACTAGGGAAACCCTGAGAACCAGTGTAAAACATGCAGCTCTGAGGTAATCTATTCCAGGGGCATGGGGTTGAGAGCTGCCCTAGAAAGACATTAACTCCATTCTACTGAGTGGGTGGCAAAGAGGACTCCAGGAGTAAGAGAAACCCCTCAGACAGAAAATTCAGAACTGACAGAAGTCAGACCCTGTGCTCTGAAAAGGTGGAGATGTATGCATATGGGTGGGGCACCGACAGTATCTGCCTCAGATGGACTTGGGATTTGAGTGATCAAGCATTTCAACAATGTCGTTGAGATTCTCTCCTCTCCACTCTTATAATCCAGGCTTAATGTTATCCAAACCAATCATTTCCATAGTGGTCTTTTAATGAGTTTCAGCCCCAACTGGGGCTACACATAATGTGGGATACAAAGCACTTAGTGTCAATGTTCTAAGCAAAAATGCTTCTATTTAGTCTCATTGGACTGGATTGAGGTCAAGGAATACCTTTGAAACAATGACTTTGCTAATGGTTTAAATCAATCAGTATTTAGACCCAGAGATAAGGATGGGTCTGTCTCCTCTAAGGCACATAGAAAACCTGGGTTTAGTTGAGAAGGGAGAAGCTGGCAGTGGATGCTGGGTAGGTCATCCACAAATGTATAGGGATATACCTGTACAGGTGTTAATTACAACCTTGTTTTTAATAACAAAAACATAAAGACATCCGAAGTGTGCATCAATAGGAGACTCACTGTTCAACAAATTATGGTGCGTTCTTACTGTGGCTATTAAGCAGTAGTTGATCCTCATGTTCCAATATAGATGAGTCTCTAAGATGTATCATTAAACTCGAAAGCACATACAAATCAGTACATAAAGTAAATCACTGTTGTAAATTATAAAGCTAAACCCACCCAACTAGTGAATTCCTGATCCCCAGAAACTGTTTGTTTGATAAATGTTTATTGTGTTAGGCCAAAAAGTTTGGGGTAATTGTTATAGAGAAATAGTCAATACAACAGACTAATGGGAAAAGTATGGCTACAAAGAAAAGTACAACTTGATTCTCCTTTTTAAGTACACATGAAAAGTTTCCAAATAAATTTAGAACAAAAAAGAAGTATTGATTTAGACATTTACAGTAAAATTCTTTTAAAGCTTCTACATACTCTGGTTACAAAGCACTTAGAAGAAGGTGGAATTTTCCAATAGTCTCAATGAAGATTCTATAGCCTAAAGACCCTGTGATGGAAGAGGAAACAACTTACTACATAGAGACTGGTCATACACAGGAGAACAGGAGGTTTTTTGTTTGTTGGTTGGTTGGTTGGTTGGTTCGTTGAGATAGTCTCACTCTGTTGCTCATACAATACACAAAAATTAATTTGAGAGCGATCCTAAGCTAAAATATAAAATCCACAGCCCTAAAGCATCAGAAAACATGTATCTGACAAAGGACTGGTCTCCAGGATATATAAAGAATTCCTAAAATTTAATAATAAAATGTACATATACAATTATATAGAGGCAAATATTTGTTTAGACACTTCATGAAAGAACATATATCAAAGGCAAAAAGCACATTAAAAAGTACTCAACATTATTAGTCATCAGGGAAATGCAAATTTCTTTTCTTTCCTTTTTATTTTTGAGACAGAGTCTCAAGCTGTTGCCCTGGGTAGAGTGCTGTGGCCTCACAGCTCACAGAAACCTCTAACTCTTGGCTTAAGCGATTTTCATGCCTCAGCCTCCCAAGTAGCTATGAAGGGGCATAGTCCCCTGCACCCTTATAAGGTGAATCAGTCTCATTTGTGCTCCTTCAGGTACGAGGCTCTGAGAAGGAACATTTCCAGTACTTGGGCTATATGTGAGTTTTAGGGAATATTCTCCCCCAGCTCACTAAGCGGCTTTGCTGAAAAATGCAGGCAGTCACACCTTAAAGGAAAGAGTGTGCCAGAGAGCCCTGGCTAAGTCATAGCTGGAGACAGATCATCTGCCTGGGGCAATGGCCCATTGCACTTAATCCCCTACCTCTATTTACACAATAACTTTCAGTGAGTCATATAGGGAAGTAGGCAAACAGAACAGACAACCCAGCCCTTTGTGGTTCATTTCCATTGTTGTTTATCTACAAATAGGATATTCTTAGTTTAGAAAGGTGTGTATGTACTTTGCTGTATTAATGCTGATAAGGAATCTTTCCCTTTTGTCTTCCTTGTTCTTGGATTATTTTTACCTGATGATTTTGGGTATATAAGAAAGTGAATAAAGATGGCTGATTGCTGATGTGCCTGAGTGAGCAGCAGCCATCCCTTTTAAAATCAATCATTTCATCTGTGGTGCTATCTCTGCATCATCGACTAAAAGTCCAATGGACAGCAACATAGCTGGGACTATAGGCACCCACCAAAATGCCCGGCTATGCCCAGGGCTGGGTTCGAATCTGCCAGCCCCAGTGTATGTGGCTGGCACCCTACCTACTGAGCTACAGGTGCCACCAGGGAAATGCAAATTTAAGAAAACAATGAAATAATATATACCCACTGGTATGGCTAAAATTAGAAAGATTGGCAATACCCAATGTTGATAAACATTTGAGGCAATCAGAACTCTCATATATTGTTAATGGATTGTAAGATTGTGTAACCACTTTAGCAAAATGTCTAGCATTTTCTTACAAAACTAATTATACACTTAGCCTAAGATCCACCAATTCTTTCTAGGTATTGCCCAAGAGAAATGAAAATATATGTCCACAAAAAGACTTATGGCAGCTTTGTTTTTAATGGTTCAAACTTGAAACAGCTCTGGTGCCCATCAGTGAAAGGATGGATAAGCAAACTGTTCATATACAACTCAGCAATAGAAGGATTGAGCTACTTACTACAAAATGCATGAATCACAAAAACATTGAGTGAGAGAAGCCTCACCTAAAAGAATGCATGTTGTAGGATTCCATTTATATAAAGTTCTGGCATGGGCAATTATTATCTATAGTGGAAAATAATCAGAGAACTGGTTTCCTTTTGGAGGGGAAGGTGAGAGATGAGAACAGGGTATGCCTGAGAAGAAGCATAAAGGAACTTTCTGGAGTGATGGCAATGTTCTATATCTTGATAAGACCTTGTATTTATCAAACTCAGTGGATGGGGTGGTGCCTGTGGCTCAAGGAGTAGGGTTCCAGCCCCATATACTGGAGGTGGCGGGTTCAAACCTGGGTCCAGCCAAAAACTACAAAACAAGACAAAACAAAACAAAAACAACTCAGTGGATGCATGCTTAGAATTTGGGCATTTCATTGTGTGTTAATTTTACATCAAAAGAAAACCTTACAATAAATACTGAATTCTCACTGGTAATATACATGCCAAAGAATACAGAGGTAGTGTACAGATGTCTTCAATTTACTTTGAAATGCACAGTAAATAATGTAAATAAAATAAAAATAAGATGAGGTGATATAGATGATAAAACAAAGTATAATACAGAGCTGCCAAAAAATGTATACATATTTTAAGAGATGTTATCTATGTATTATTTTTCTTTTTTTTAATTAAACCATAGCTGTGTATATTAATGCAATCATGGGGTAGAATGTGCTGGTTTTATATATAATTTGAAATGTTTTCATCAAACCTGCTAACATAGCCTTCAAGGCATTTTCTTAGTTATTGTGTTAAGACATTTATATTCTACACCTAGTAAATTTCACATGTACCCTTGTAAGATGCACATAAGTGTGGTCCCACCAATTATTCTCCCTCCACCCATCCTCCTCCCTCCCTCCCCTCCCTCCCCTCCCTCTCCCCTTTCCCCTTCTTCTTGGGTTATAATTGGGTTATAGCTTTCATAAGAAAACTATAAATTGGTTTCATAGTAAGACTGAGTACATTGGATACTTTTTCTTTCATTCCTGAGATACTTTATTAAGAAGAATATGTTCCAGCTCCATCCATGTAAACATGTAAGAAGTAAAGTCTCCATCTTTCTTTAAGGCTGCATAATATTCCATGGTGTACATATACCACAATTTATTAATCCATTTGTGGGCCGATGGGCACTTGGGCTTTTCCATGACCTAGCAATTATGAATTGGGCTGCAATAAACATTCTGGTACAAATATCTTTGTTATAATGTGATTTTTGGTCTTCTGATTATATATCTAGTACAGAAATTATAGGATCCAATGGCCGGTCTAATTTTAGATCTCTAAGTGTTCTCCAAACATCTTTCCAAAAGGAATATATTAGTTTGCATTCCCACCACCAGTGTAGAAGTATTCCCTTTTCTCCACATCAATGCCAACATCTCTGGTTTGGGGATTTTGTGATGTGGGCTAATCTTACTGGAGTTAGGTGATATCTCAAAGTGGTATTGATTTGCATTTCTCCAATGATTAAGGATGATGAGCATTTTTTCGTGTGTCTGTAGGCCGTGCACCTGTCTTCTTCAGAGAAGTTTCTCTTCAAGTCCCTTGCCCAGCCTGC
>CAUYPK010092143.1:0-19236 GCA_963574355.1 Loris lydekkerianus | reverse complement strand
GGTCTTTGTTGCCTAAAAAAATACTTAAAACCCTTAAAAAAAAAAAAAAAAAAAAAAAAAAAAAAAAAAAAGAAAGAAAGAAAGAAGGAAAGAAAGAAAGAAAGAAAAAGTCTAGTTTAAAAGATTTATTCAAGCACAGAGATTAAGGATATCTCTGCCCTGGGCGGCACCTGTGGCTCAGTGGGTAGGGCGCCGGCCCCATATACTGAGGGTGGCAGGTTCAAACCCGGCCCCGGCCAGCTAAAATAGCAGTGGCAACTGCAACAAAAATAGCTGGGCATTGTGGCAGGTGCCTGTAGTACCAGCTACTCAGGAAGCTGAGAAGAGACTCTCTTAAGCTCAAGAGTTAGAGGTTGCTGTGAACTATGACACCATGGCACTCTCCCAAGGGCTATAGAGTGAGACTCTGTCTCAAAAAAAAAAATAAAAAAAAATAAAAAAAGGTTAACTCTGCCCAAAAAGTACAGATTCTAAAGAATGGAGGTCAGTGTTCCAAAGTGTAGAAGTTTGAGATCGCTTTTGTAAATAAAGCTGAGGGAAGATTTACAGAATTTCAGTATCTTCATGTAAAGCTTAATGCATGGTTACAATGATCTGATTAGTTGAGGTGGTCTTTTTCTTTTGGGGAAAGGTATATTTAACATTCCACAAACTGAAGATGTAGCTTTTATGGGTTCTCAGGTTCCCTCTGGTCTGAGTTAGGAACAGAATGATAAAGGAGACAGTTAACCATCACGAAGATCAGTGATGGGAAGGGAGGAAAGGTCTGGTCTCGGGTCATTCCTAGTCCCTGAACAAGAACAATGGGGAAGAGAGCTAACCTGTGACCGACGAAGCAGGGTTGCAAACATGCTCTATTACTCTGCTTCCCAGGCCCTTAACCCTCTTGGCACAATAAATTTAGAGGGTCCTAAAATTTTACCATCTATTATACCCCTATCTGTAAAGAAAAAGTGGAGTAATTATTTTACACCATTGACCTCCGTAGGTTATTGCTATAATCTAATATGCTCATGTGTGGGAAAACTCATAAAATTTCAAGTTTATTTTTTAAGAGATTACACATTATACAATTGAGATTGCTTATGGAACTGTTAGATATCCAAGATATGTAAGTATGTAATAAAGATAATACAATTTTGGCTTGGCACCCGTAGCACAGTGTTTACGGCGCCAGCCACATACACTGAAGTTGGCGGGTTTGAACGCAGCCCGGGCCAGCTAACCAACAGTGACAACTGCAACAAAAAATAGCCAGGTGTTGTGACAGGTGCCTGTAGTCCCAGCAACTTGGGAGGCTCAGGCAGGAGAATCACTTGAGCCCAAGAGTTTGAGATTGCTGTGAGCTCTACCGAGGGCAACATAATGAGACACTGTCTCAAAAAAAAAAAAAAAAATACTATTTTGAACCTTATTTAATGTATGTATTACATATATCTAAATAAGTTTTAAATGTTCCAATTTTATACAATTGGTGTTTTTCTTGTTAAATACAAAGCATCTAGTATCAAAAATAAGACAAAGTATATGCTTGGAAAGGTATGCTTGAATGGTAATCTCTAAAAACTTTCCATATAGGCTGGGCACAGTGGCTCACATCTGTAATCCCAGCACTCTGGGAAGCCGTGACAGATGGATTGCCTGAGCTCAGGAGTTGAAGGTCAGCCTAAGCAAAGTGAGACCCTGTCTGTACTAAAAATAGAAAAACTAGCTGGGCATTGTGGTGGACACCTGTAGTCCCAGCTACTCAGTAGGTTGAAAAGAGGATTGCTTGAACTCAAGAGTTTGAGGTTGCTATAAACTGTGACTCTATGGCACTCTACCGAGGGCAACATAATGGGACTCTATCTCAAAAAAAAACAATTTTCCATCATAAGTAAATTATGAAAAATTATGTAGGTATCAAATTCAAATAAGTAACTTTCTTGTTCAAATTTGAATATGAGCATTTCCTTGCTCTGTTCGGTTTTATTTTATTTTTTGAGAATGAATCTCACTGTAGCACCCTGGTAGAGTGCCATGGCATCATAGCTCATAGCAACCTCAAACTCCTGGGTTCAAACAGTTCTCCTGCCCCAGTCTCTGAGTAGCTGGCACTACAGGTGCTCACCATGCCTGGCTAGTTTTTCTATTTTTAGTAGAGACAGGATCTTACTCTTGCTCAGGCTGCTCTGGAACTCCTAAGCTCAAGTGATCCTCCGGCCTCAGCCTCCCACAGTGCTGGGATTACAGGCGTAAGCCACCACACCTGGCCCATTTTTTAAATATGGCCAGAAAAATGGTCTTGCTCACCACTGGATTCCCAGGCTTAAATCAATGACATATAATGGGCACTCCCTAAATACTGGCCTGATAAGTGAATCTGATTTCCTTGTTCATAATTGTAGAGGAGGAAAAATCTTTTCTTTTACCTGTCAACCTAAAAGAATCAACAAGTTCAGAATATAGTTTAAAGTTTATCTAAGCACATGTTTCCAAGATGCCAAAACAGAAGCTCAAGTTTTTAAAGCAAAAAGGATGAATCAGGAGAGGGGGCAATTACAGAATTACTTCATCAGGAATCCTCCTTGGCGAAGGGAAATAACATTCGTTAGTGATTGTATTCTACATACTTGTGTGCATAGCATTTTACAGCTATGTGGTGTCCGCCAGCCTAGAGCCTGCACTGCCTGTGGCTTCAGGAGGTAATTATTTAGCTCAAGGGGAAATAAAACATGACTTCTGGTAATGTAGGACAAGGTGGCACCATGACCTGCCACCTTAGCCCTGGAGGTGTTGATGCTGCTGTGAACCAGCTTGCTGGAAGGGCCCAAGCTGGAAGGGCCAGACACCTGCGGGAGAGACACTGGCACCTTGCTGTCTCCTCCCAGGCACTTCTGGCTGGTCAATTTCATGGGTGGTGCCTTGCTGTCTCCTCCACCATACACTTCTGACTGGTGGATTTCAAGTAAGTTTCCGAGGCATGAGAGGTCATTTGACAGCTGGCTGTAACTAAGGAAGACCCCTGTCCTATAAGTCAACATTGAGTTCTGGCAAAACAACACCCTTGCCATTATGTAAACCCCTGAGCAGAGAGCCTGAGGACAGACCTCCAAGAGGGAGCAGGAGAGCTTGTTCTCCTTCTGGGTTCTCTCTGCCAGGTTTGGATTTGGTAGTTGTTGTAATTTTTGTTTCTGTGAATAAATCCTGACTCACCACTGATCCTGTGGTCCGTGGATCCATTCTTCAAATCGCACAGAACCTGAAACTCTGGTATCACTGGTACATTTTAAATGTCTCTCTGGGCCTGATAAACTAAAGCAGGTGTCCTCAAACTTTTTAAACAGGGGGCCAATTCACTGTCCCCCCCAGACCGTTGGAGGACCGGACTATAGTTAAAAAAAAAAACAAAACTATGACCAAATTCCCATGCACACTGCACATATCTTATTTTGAAGTAAAAAACCCAAAACGGGTACAAATACCACCACACCACTTCTTGTGGCCCGCGGGCTGCAGTTTGGGGATCCCTGAAATAAAGGAACTCACATTCCCCACACCAAGTTTTTTTTACCTCATTACCTATCTTAGGTTCATTGTCTGGGTCTCCAGTAATTAGACTGATAAAAGGTTAACAAGGGCCAGGTGCAGTGGCTCAGGCCTATAATCCTAGCACTTTGAGAGGCTGAGCCAGAAGGATTGTTTAGCTCCAGAGTTTGAGACTAAACCCAGCAAGAGAGACTCCACCCTCATCTCTACTAAAAGTAGAAAAACCTAGCTGGGTGTGATGGCACATGGCTGTAGTCTCAGCTACTCTGGAGGCTGAGGCAAAAGAATTGCTTGAACCCAGGAGTTTGAGGTTGCTGTGAGCTATGATGATGCCACAGCACTCTACTCAGGGCGACAGAGTGAGACTTGGTCTCAAAAAAATAAAAAATAAAAGATTAACTAGGAAAAGGTAAACAAATTTATTTAGTACAAGTTTTACCTGACATAAGGAAATGAAGACCCACAGAAATGGTGAAACAAAGTTGTTTTTTTTTTTTTTGAAACAAAGTGTTTTTGTACTCAGTTTGATGAAGAGTAGAAAATCACAGGAATATGTGATTGGATAAATGGGTATAATCTAAAAGCAGAGAGCTGGGGAAAACAGCAAGACCTGTTCATTTCGATTCCTTTCTTTTCCTCCACGTATAGGGAGGGCATCTCTCACATGATGGTCTTGTGACCTGTTTCAGTAGGTCACACTCCTTCCAGCATCTTCCATTTCTCAGTACTCCTTCATCTTAAAATATTCAGTATGCCAAGACCTCATACTGAATATTAATTTTGGGGTATTCTGTACCCCTCCATAATCAAAACTCTGAGAGCTTCTATCTTAGTATTTCTAAGACTTCATGAACTGCTGTGAGTTATTCAAATGTAACAGAATTAGGGCCATTGACCAAATAATAATCTTAGGTAATTAATTTTGAAGTCTGAGTCTTTGAAAATGACAAGAGACTGCATTCCTTGGGGAATGGTTTTTTGTTTTGTTTTGTTTTGTTTTGAGACAGAGTCTTACTCTGTAGCCCCAATAGAGTGCTATGGCATCATCATAGCTCACAGCAACCTGTCTCTTGGGCTAAAGATATCCTTCTGCCTCAGCCTCCCGAGTAGCTGGGATGATAGGTGCCCACTATAGCACCTGGCTAGTTTTTCTATTTTTAGTAGAGACAAGGTCTTGCTCTTCCTCAGGCTAGTCTCAAGCCCCTGAACTCAGGCAATCCACTCACCTCTGCCTCCCAGAGTGGTGGAATCACAGGCCTGAGCCACCACACCTGGCCCTTGAAATGGGTTTTATTGAAGCGTCCCCGAAGACAGCTGATGACTAACCCTTGAAACCTCACCAGTCATCCTGTGGTGTGACTTGGGGTGACTTCTCCCAACCACTCCCTCAAGCTATTGTGAGGAGCCCTTAAGAAAAGGATATGGGACAGCCGTGTCTTGTACCTGTCATTACAAAATCCAAAGGCATATAATTACATGCTTGGTTTTATGTATGACTTATATAAAATATTAATTATCCACAGAAGTTTCCTTCAAATTGCCTTTATCTTCCTCATTGTTCAATGGGGAACCCTTATGTTGGGGGGTGTTTTTTTGTTTGTTTGTTTTGAGACAGAGTCTCACTATGTCACCCTGAGTTGAGTGCCGTAGCGTCACAGTTCACAGCAACCTCAAACTCTTGGGCAATTCTCTTGCCTGACCCTCCCAAGTAGCTGGGACTAAAGGCTTCTGCCACAACATCCAGCTATTTTTTTTGTTGCAGTTGTCACTGTTGTTTAGCTGGCCTGGGCTGGGTTCGAACCTGCAAGCCTCGGTGCATGTGGCTGGTGCTGTAACCATTGTGCTACAGGCGCCGAACCAGGAAACCCTTATAAGCAGCTAATTATGATGGGCTTTTTGTGCAATTTACAATAAGGGACTAAAATTTTTCTTACATTATTCACCAAGTGCTTATTCATGATAAATCTATTTTGTTCATAATGAGTGTTTTTGTCTGGTTAGATATTTAATCTTTGTTAACAGGGAGGTAAGTAATTTCCCATCTTAGTCAAGGAGGAACATGGACCCACCTGACTCATTTCTGCTTGCTGTCAACTTTGTTCACCTTCCTCTGGATGTGAAGTGTTTCCGTGGGCTAAAATACCCATTTAGTAAACTCAACCAGTCATATCTTTAAAATAAGTGTATTTATTATGTACCTTTGTTTTCAGAGTTCCCTTGTTTGGGGATTCTTAAATTTTCTCCCCTACTTGTGTGTGTGTGTGTGTGTGTGTGTGTGTGTGTGTTTTAAAGACACAGATAAACTGAGTGGCGCCTGTGGCTCAGTGAGTAGGGCACCAGCCCCATATACCAAGGGTGGTGGGTTCAAATCTGGCCCCGGCCAAACTGCAACAAAAAATAGCCGGACATTATGGTGGGCACCTGTAGTCCCAGCTACTCGGGAGGCTGAGGCAAGAGAATCACCTAAGCCCAGAAGCTGGAGGTTGCTGTGAGCTGTGTGATGCCAGGACACTCTACTGAGAGTGATAAAGTGAGACGCTTGTCTCTACAAAAAAAAAAAAAAACCAGATAAACCAGTTGAGAAGGTACTATTGATTTTTAGAGAAATCATTTCCAAATGATGCACTAAGATCCTTGAAAATATTTTATAAGCCTTTCTGATCAATATTTTGCTTTGTAGAGGATTTATTTGTAATGATGAGGACTTAAAGCTCAGAACATGAGTTCTTTACTTTAAGTGCTTCGCTTATATTTACAATTATTTGAGCAAATAAGCATTTGCCTCACTCTTTTTTGTAAACTTTTGAGTTGTGCTTGCAAACTTTATCCTTCATTTGTTTTACATTAGTGTGATAACACCTAAACTTACGTAATAATTTTGCATGCTTTTTTTTTGTTTTTAAGAAAGGCTATTTTTAATTCACATTGATTTTTTTTTATTTCATTTTTCTTCCTTTCTGCCCGCCCCCACCATGTTTCCCCCCCCCCCCCCCTTTTTTTTCCACATTGCTTTCAAAGAATTCTAAGGCATGATGTGTGGGACCTTGGATGAAAATGGACCCATGGTCCATCACTTGTCACATAACAGCTGAATTGTTATGGCACCAATCTTATTCTTTACCATTCTTTACCATAATGCAATCTTTTGCATTTAAAAAAAAAAGAAAAGAAAAAAAAAAAAAACCTTGATAGGCAATGCCTGTGGCTCAGTGAGTAGGGCGCCAGCCCCATATACTGAGGGAGGCGGGTTCAAACCCGGCCCCGGCCAAACTGCAACAAAAAAATAGCTGGGTGTTGTGGCGGGCACCTGTAGTTTCAGCTACTTAGGAGGCTGATGCAGGAGAATCACCTAAGCCCAAGAGCTGGAAGTTGCTGTGAGCTGTGATGCTACAGCACTCTACCAAGGGCAACAAAGTGAGACTCTGTCTCTAAAAATAAAAATAAATAAATAAATTTGGGGGGCTAAAGGAGACTAACTCTATGTTCTATTTTTCCTACTTTAATTGAAATTGCCCAAACTGATTACATTAAAATACAATCAAGTTGTGGAAGGATATTATGTCTACGTGAATAAAAAGTCTTAAGTCATTTTAAAATTAAGTTAGACTAGAGAGTGACCTTGAAGCCTGTTGTGTTCCTGGATTTCTGCACACTGAACTCCTATTCCTGTTACTAAAGAAGGCCAGATGGGGAAGATGCATCTACTTGGCATTTGTAACTACATCAGAGTCTCACCAGTTGTCTATTAACTATGCCTAAATGATGGTAATTTTTTTAAAGACTTGAAATATGAATGTTTTCATTTGGGCACAAGCTCATCTCAGTGCTTTTAATGGAGGTAAAGTGACCATGGGCTCTCTTCCAAGCCCTTGAATATTAGATGAAATTTTTTTTAGGGTAACAGATTTTATTTAAGAAGAACAAAGAGAAAGTTTAGAGCACTTCCAAAGAGAGTTGGGTCTCTCTCATGAAGGAAGGAGAGGTGAGAGATAGACCTGGATGAAATTTTTTGCAATTAGTGCAGCAGCGGCTTTTAGTTTTGAAATCCTTGTGCCCACACACTTCACGTTAAGCAGCCAGGGACTTTCAGCATTGGTAGAGTAGATGCTTTCTGTGTATTTCGTACAACACCATGAAGTTTTTGTTTAGTTTTAGCAGACATCCATTTGATTTCAATCTTTTTTTTTTTTTTTTTTGTAGAGACAGAGTCTTACTTTATGACTCTCGGTAGAGTGCCCGGGGTGTCACACAGCTCACAGCAACCTCCAATTCCTGGGTTTAGGTCATTCTCTTGCCTCAGCATCCCGAGTAGCTGGGACCACAGGCACCCACCAGAACGCCCAGCTATTTCTTGTTGCCGTTTGGCCAGGGCCGGGTTTGAACCTGCCACCCTCGGTATATGGGGCCAGCGCCCTACCCACTGAGCCACACGCACAGCCTAGATCTCTATCTTTTTGATGGCTTGTCTTGGATAGAAGGTTTCACCTGATGACAATTGAGTGCAGGGGTGACTTGGCTGAGACTGGGAGACCACATTTGCTCAGTGGGGCAAAAAGCCATCAACCAAGATTAAGGCTGTTGAGGTAGAAATAATTTAATAAAGATTTATTGGCAGCCGAATGTGAGGGTCAAGCTGGGAAGATCCACTAACAAAGTTAGAGGTGTTCTGTCGTCTGTCACAGGTGACCAGTTTTATAAGGAAGTTTAAAAGAAGGGAGGAGGACTCCTCAGATGGGAGCTGTTCTCTTTTCATCGGAAATGACATTATAGAAGTTAAAATTATTGGCTACATATCACATCATACAGGCTAAAAACGTCTGTGTATAAGTCAATCAGTAGAACCCCATGTTTCAGCCAGTCTTAAAATAAGCCAGCGTTCCGTGTGGAGTTGAGGCTTGCACATGGTTGGGACATCAGCAATGTGAGGAATGTAAGATTTTCTACTTTGAAACTGTGTCACACAGGAGTCACAAGACCTCCCCCAGGCAGATTAACATGGAAGCTGCTTCCTGTCAGCTGTAAACTGGAGTTAGCAGTGTCCTGCTCCTTAGTGACAGCTGCAGTAGGACAGGGAATGGCTATTGCTGATGGGGTGTGCACCTGCCCCAGTGAGCACAGTGAAGCCTTCAGGCAACCTCTGAAAACCACTGAGTTACATGGGTCATTACAAAAGTTTTGAGATACACAAAAATCAAGAAATGTAAAATCTGCACTGACAGAAACAAACGAAGCCCCCCCAGCCCTCCCAGCACCACCCATAAGCTGAGCAAGTTGAAACTTGCTCTGGGAATCAGAAGGGACCCTGTCGACTGTGCTTCTTGGAAGTGAAATTATGGATCATAACAGTCTATCTCAAAATTTTCATAGTGACCCACGTACTTTTAACGCTATCTCATTTTTCAGAGAAGACCACAATGTAAGAAAAAAGTAAAAATTATTTTCCTAATTCCTTATGTCTTTCAAAATGATTTCTCCTCTCAAATCTAAGTTCTTGAAAGTCAGCAATGTCTAGAAAGCAAACAGACCAGTGTTTCTAAATTTCATTTCTTACACCAGCTTTGGTGATACTAAGACAGTGTAAGACAAAGAATGGTTCCTAACCGCAGAAGAGCCACAGGCCACTGTTTTTGCCCAGCTGCATGTTTTCCTCCCGTTTCTCCCCTCTCTTTATCCCATTTTGGTTTGTGATAAGAACCCAATCTGTTTACTTCCTTTCTGTTTCTTCTTATGGATTCTTTATTAATAGACATGTTTTTTTACATTAATGCAGCATAGAAAGGTTCCCATGTGACACCTAACAATTGTATTCACCAGGGTTTCTATTGTTTTTTTCTTTTTACAACTTTTCATAAGCTTCTGTGCTATGTCTAGAAATATAATAATATAGTCTTGTGCACCACAAGGCTTCCTGTGTCTGGTTCTTTTTTGTCTTTTGATTAAATCTTTATACTTAAGGATATGCTGGAGCTTATTGTTAATTTTTTGGAAATTTTGTGAGCTGGTTGTGAAACATAGCCATTATTAAAAATTTAATTGTAGGGCAGCGCCTGTGGCTCAAGGAGTAGGGCGCTGGCCCCGTATACTGGTGGCGGGTTCAAACCCAGCCTTGGCAAAAAAAAAAAAAAAGTAATTGTAGGCTGGGTGTGGTGGTTCACTCCTGTAATCCCAGTACTCTGGGAGGCTGAGGCAGGTGGATCGCTTGAGCTTAGGAGTTTGAGACCAGCCTGAGCAAGAGAGATACCCCACCTCTAAAAATAGCCTGGTGTTGTGGTGGGCACTTGTAGTCCCAGGTACTTGGGAGGCTGAGGCAAGAAGATCACTTGAGCCCAAGAGATTGAAGTTGCTGTGAGCTATGAAGCCATGGCACTCTACCCAGGGTAACAGAGTGAGATAGTCTAAAAAAAAAAACTTGAATTGTATAATTATAAGTAAATAAATAATAGTAAAAACAAAGATAAATAAGTACTCACAATCCATCATTTCCTTATTATTTTATGTAGGAGATGCCTGTGAGAAATACTTTGGTCATAAGGGATTGGGGCAGGGATTTAACATCATTTAAATTGGTCTCTTTTTTTTAAAGAGCACAAGCGCAAGTAAGAGCATGTGAGGAGAACACTGACATAACTACACAGCAGTCTCCAGACCTGTAGTGTTACTTCTATGAATAACCTCAGGAAGAGCTGCTGGAAAGAACTAAGACCAACAGACTGCTGCTGACGTTGCTGCTGAGATGCTCACTCCTACAAATGTTGACTGACTTCTCAGGCACTTCAACACCCAAGACCTAGCCCAAGAAAGCAGCTGTAGCGGTCTGCGTCCAGACAGTTTCCTGGGTTAGGCGGGAGACCTAGAGTCCCAGCTCCAAAGAGGCCCCGGGTCAGGGCTGGAAATCCGGCATCCCAGGGCTCCGACAAGTGGCACCCCAGATGGGACCCGACAAGTGGCGACGAGGATGGGATAGTGGACTGAAAAAGGAAATACTCAGCAGTAGCGAGAAGGAGATGTTATAGTACAAAGTTTATAAGTTAGGAAAGGAACTTCTAATTGCCTTCCCGTATCTTTGCCCATTGTCACCAGGAAGTAGTTTGGAGACAACGATGCCCCTAACCCCTTACTGGCAGTTAAGAGTTCTGTTTGAAAGGGAAGGGGCTGGTGATGAAACAACAGGGGAAGTGAAGTCTTGCAAGAATGGCAATTAGAAAGAAAAACAGAAAGCTAAGACTTGGGAGTAAAAGAAGCCGGTAAAGAAAGAGAGTGAGATGAGTGAAGCCTTCAGCAATTAAAGACAGTAAGTGAAAGAGTGGCGCTGAGTGTTGGGAGCTTTGGTTGGAGTGCTGGAATTTGGGGAATGAAAGAGAGACTGTAGGAGGTTTGTTGAGAATAATAAGTTTAGTATGGGAAGTTTGAGATAGGAAATGTAAGTAGTATAAGAAATTTGGGAAGTTTGAGATAAAAAGGTATAAGGAGTTTTGAGATGAAAAGTATGATATATGAGGAAGGAGTTTTGAGATGAGACATATATGAGGTATAGAGAGTTTTGACAAGTGTGAGGAATTTTGAAGTAAATAAGATAAGAAGTATAACAAGTTTGTGAGAAGTCTGTAGGAAGTATCATAATTCAACTAGCAAAGGAAAAATTCCGCAAGAAAAGCACTGTCTTTGTTCGCCAGCTGCTAAAAGCAAAGTAGCAAAAGGCAGTACGTTTATTCGCCAGCTACCAAAAGCAGAAGCAGCCTATAGTCCCAGCTGCTTGAGAGGCTGAGGTAAGAGAATTGCCTAAGCCCAAGAGCTGGAGGTTGCTGTGAGCAGTGTGATGCCACGGCACTCTACCTAGGGTGATAAAGTGAGACTCTGTCTCTATAAAAAAAAAAAAAAAAAAAAAAAAAAAAGGCAAGAAGCAGCAAGGGGTGGTGAAAGCAATGGAATCTTCGCTACCAATGACCACAAGAAAGGTGGGACTTGGTCGCCAGCTACTGGCAGAGGTGACAAGAGACAGTCAATGCAGTAAGATTGTCGCTATCAAAGATCGCAAGGAAAGTGGGACCCTTTGTTCGTCCGTTACAATTTATATAGCAAAAGGGGATATTCTGTGCTGGTAGGAAAGCAAGACCTTTTGTTTGCCAGTTAACACAATTCACAGTAAATGAGATGCAGAGGGCATGGGAGATTTGGGATGTAAGAAGTTTGACATAAGAAGTAAAAGGTGTGTTGTGTGAAGGGGTTAGAGTTCCTGTGGGTGTGTATGTTGTAAGTTGTAAAGAGTGTGGTAGAATGCAGGCTAAAGGCAGCAAGCAAACGGCAGCAAAAGCAGTAAGATCTTCAGAAAGGAAAAAAAAGAGAGGGAAATAAGAATCATGACAATTTCAGTTAGAACAGTTGTATGATCTCTTAATACACAAAAGGGGGGAATTATAGGAGACACTTGTGAGAAATACCTTGGCTATAAGGGATTGTGGCAAGGATTTAACATCATTTGACATTTAACATCATTGGTCTCTCATTAAAGAGCACGAGCGCCCGTAAGAGCATGTGACAAGAACACCACATTACTGCACAGCAGTCCCCACACCTGTGGTGTTACTTCTATAAATAATCTCAGGAAGAGATGCTGGAAAGAACTAAGACTGACAAGTAGCTGTTGAGATTGCTGCCAAGATGCTCCTACTAACATTGACTGATTTTTGGCGTGGCGCCTGTAGCTCAAAGGAGTAGGGTGGCAGCCCCATGTGCCAGAAATGGCGGGTTCAAACTCAACCCTGGCCAGAAACTGCAAACAAAAAAAAATATCTATATCTATATCGACTGTGATTTCTAAGGCGCTTCCACACCCAAGACCTGAATAAGACCTAGCCTGAGAAAGCTGGCGTAGCAGTCCACATCCAGTCAGTTTCCTGGGCCAGGCCAGAGACCTAGTGTCCCAACTCCAAGGCCCTGGGTCGGGTGGAGACCCAGTGTCTTGGGGCTCTGCCAAGTGGCACCCCAGATTGGACCTGACAAGTGGCGACCACGAAGGGATCCAACAATTTTACTAAGTTTTATAATCTGTGCTTTTGGGGATATTTGTGTCTATTCTATCTGTAAGGGGGAAACACCAGCTAAGAGTGCATGCTCCACACCTCCCCAACTCCTAGTTGAGTGATGTCAGTGCAAAAATTGTAAATCAGAGCTTTATCTCCCAAGGGAGCTGTTGTCAAATCTCTACCACTCGCAGCCCACCAGCTTTGGTACGCACCTCACTTTGTGCCTGACGTCACCGGGTCATCTTTCTTCCTTTGGAAGGTTTCTGTGACCAGTTCCTAGAAAGGCTTCTATCAAGCTATATGCTTTGTCTTTTTCACCTTGACTAACAGGACAGTTTTATTTCCAATGATTTCAACTTCAGGGGTCAATCTCCTTGTGCAGTTGTTGGTCAGCTTTCTAGTTTTTGAGTGAACCCTACCTGTTGAGCTAGCCCTTTGAGTCTCTTCATTTGCTGACCCTAGACACCATTAAAACTTGGAGTGAGTCTGTCAGTTGTACTACAATCAAAATGAATATTTGCTGAATTTTTCAGTAACAGTAGTCTGCCTGCTTGGCTGTACCTTTAGTTTCTAATTTGTTGCTAATTTGGTTTGTACTCACTATTGCCAATTAGCTCACAGTTCCATTATAGTCTCTATAAATTTACTCTCTGAATACATTTTGTCAATGCAGCCATTTCTACTTGAAGGAGAATCAGTTTTATTATCGGCGAAGAAAATTGCTTTCTTATTAAAATTTCCTGCAGTAGCAGTCTCTTTTTGAGCCTTTTCCTTTAAGAATCTTCCAATCTAAAATTAGTATGTTTGTTACAATCTGGGCTCTCTTTCCTTCAGACAGCTACAACTCGAAATTTAGAAACCAATGATATCAGGGTTCTCTCAATAGTCTGAAGAGTACTGTAACTAAAAGTGTAAATGGCCAACATCAGAACCTTTCCAGAATTGGGAGAGGCGATTTGAGAATAGGAGATTGCAATCCATAGGACAGAACAAAAATGAAGGGGGGAAAAAAAAAAATCAAGATGGAGTAAAGAGTTGGCAAGTTTCTACGTCTTCCCAGTTTTGCCTGAAATTGCCCTTTAAAAATCTTCTATTTTTCTTTATTTACTTACTTTTTGAAACAGTCTCACTCGGTCACCCTGGGTAGAGTACCGTGTTGTCACAGCTCAAAGCAACCTCAAACTCCTGGGCTTAAGTAATCCTCCTGCCTCAGCCTCCAAAGCAGCTGGGATTGCAGGCACTTGCCACAACACCCAGCTCATTTTTCTATTTTTAGTAGAGATCGGGTCTCGCTTTTACTCAGGCTGGTCTCATATTCACAAGCTGAATCGATCCATCTGCCTCAGCTTCCCAGAGTGTTTCTTTTAATCCTATGATCCCAACAGTTCAGTTTTATATTTAGGTGGCAATGAAAAATAGCCTCAGAGTCATAGGGCATAAGCTAACACCTTTCGAGTCTTGTGAAGCTTCTTTATCAAAGAACTTCATTTCTGGAGGACTTGGTGGTTACGGTGATCCCCCTACAAAAATAGGTTGACAGCAGTCCTCACCTGGGGTGACAGGCCATAGCCGGAGCTGAGAATTGCCCGGAGGCCTGAGGTTTGAATACTTCCCTTCAAAGTGGCTCTTCACACCCAGTGGCAGCAGAGCCACGTGGGTGTGCCCGAGAGAAGGGGGCTCTGGGCATTTCCGTGGACACCACTTCTTGCCTGTGGTGGCGGTGGCGTGTGGTGCTGGTAAGTGTTCCCCCGTGGGAGCCTGGAGAAGGCGGGGGAAACCTGGCTGACGTTCTCAGATACAACCCCGAGTTTCCGGGCACAGGAGCAGGAGCCGCGGTGGATGGGTTGTGCCTGCTGATGCCGCGCACTCCAGAAGCCGCCGCGCGCCACTATCCACCTTGGGTTTATGGTGACGACCCTCCAACACGCTGGAAGCTCGCACAGCTAGCACATGGGCTGCCTTCCTGGCAAAGGCTCTTTTAAACTGATTTAATCTCTGAATTAACTGAAAGGGAGGACAGAGACCAAGTGAGAGGAAACACTCCTGACTGGAGAACAGGGCGGGCGGCTCCATTGTAAGGAGGGAGGAGCGCGGGGCGGGCGGCTGCATGCTGAGGAGAGAGGAGCGCGGGGCGGGGCGGCTGCGTGCTGAGGAGGGAGGAGCGCGGGGCGGGGCGACTGCGTGCTGAGGAGGGAGGAGCGCAGGGCGGTTGCGTGCTGAGGAAAGAGGAGCGCGGGGCGGGCGGCTGCGTGCTGAGGAGGGAGGAGCGCAGGGCGGTTGCGTGCTGAGGAAAGAGGAGCGCGGGGCGGGCGGCTGCGTACAGAGGAGAGAGGGGCGCGGGGCGGGGCGGGGCGTCTGCGTGTTGAGGAGGGAGGAGGGCGGGGCGGGGCGGCTGCGTGCTGAGGAGAGAGGAGCGCGGGGCGGGGCGGGGCGGCTGCGTGCTGAGGAGGGAGGAGCGCGGGGCGGGCGGCTGCGTGCAGAGGAGAGAGGGGAGCGGGGCGGGGCGGGGCGGCTGCGTGTTGAGGAGGGAGGAGGGCGGGGCAGGGCGGTTGCGTGCTGAGGACAGAGGAGCGCGGGGCGGGGCGGCTGCGTGCTGAGGAGGGAGGAGCGCGGGGCGGGCGGCAGCGTGCTGAGGAGGGAGGAGCGCGCAGAAGGGCCGCTAGGCGTTCGGGCCTTGGGAGCGCAATGTGGTCTCGGGGTAGGGGGTTGCACAGGCGAACCCTATAGAAGGTAAAGGGGAAGCGCGAGGCTTGGCGAGGTAGATGTGGTTGAGGTTGTGATGAACTAGGGTACTAGTTTACTTTTACCTGATGGGCGCACACTTTTGAGTGCCGTCTGTCCTCCCAGACACTGACTTGGAGCATGGGGAAGTCATAAGGACGGATGCCTGTACACGTACCAGCAGAAGAGCCGAAAGAGTTCTTAGACCTGTGTTCTCCTGGTCACTGCTGCCACCACCTGAGTAATTTCCATGGTGGTTAAGATGGCCTAAATAACTTCCGTCCTTTATTTTTTTCATTTATTGTCAGTGTGGCAAAATGTTAGGGCATTTTCAGTAAAGAAATATTTTTGGCTGAGCTGTGCCGTGCCGGGTTTATTCATGTGTCTCTAGGAGCCCAGTTAACGTCCTTTCATTTGGTTCAGGATTTTTACATTCTTCTTGTCTCTGTTGACCTAGTCGCCATCACTGGTTGCCTAATATTAACAGGATATTTAATTGTCAGGAGCAAATGTTGAGTAGATAAAATTATTCTTGAGTCCAAGTCCTGTTGGCCTTGCCAGTGGAGCTGCAGAGCTTTTTAAGCCAAGTATTAGAGGCTACAAACATCCCGGTTGGTATGCCTTAAATGACTGATTTTTACAAAATGTTAAAAATCCAACTGGTTTTTGGAGTCTTTGTCTGTTTTTTGGTTGATGGTGGGTGACAGATGTTTTGTTATAGCAACAGGAATGGACTAACAAAAGGTTCCTGGGATGATGCTATCACATGCCCAGGAGCTCCCAAGAGCACCAGAAGCTGGCGCCTTGAGTGGAGTGTGGCCCTGCTAACACGTGGATTTCTGGCCTCTGGGAGTATGAAAGAACAGATTTCTACTGTTTGAAACCACCAAATTCGTGGCCATTTGTTGCACCAGCCCTAGGAAAGATATACTTAGGAGCCATAAAAATGAACAGCTCCAAAGATAATAATGCCAGCACATGTGGGCTGGCTCACGCCTGGACTCCCAGCACTTTGGGGGCCGAGGCAGGTGGACTGCTTGAGCTCCAGACTTCCACATTAGCCTTTGAAAGAGCAAGACCCTATCTGTAAATCTAGCTGGGCATTGTGGTGGGCACCTATAGTCTCAGCTACTCAGGAGACTGAGGCAAGAGGATCTCCTTAGCCCAAGTGTTTGACGTTGCTGTGAGCTATGATACCATCGCACTCTACTGAGGGCGACATAGTGAGACTCTGTCTCAAAATAATAATAATAATAATAATAATAATAATAGGGCCAGGACAGAGGCTCACCCCAGTAATCCCAGAACTCTGGGAGGCCAAGGTGGGTGGATTGCTTGAGCCCAGGAGTTCCAGAGCAGCCTGAACAGGAGTGGGACTCCATCTCTGCTAAAAATAGAAAAGTCAGCTAGGCATTTGGGCAGGTGCCTATTGTCCCAGGTACATGGAAGCCTGAGGTAGGAGGATGGCTTGAGCCCAGGAGTTTGAGGTTACTGTAAAGTATGACACCATGGTACTCTACCCAGGGTGACAGAGCAAGAGTCTATCTCAAAAAAAATAATAATTATAAAGACTGAAGTAGATGCAAGTGTGTTCCTTATTGGAGAAAAAGACATTCTAAGTTACAAAAAAAAAAAAAGGCATTCTAAGTGTAGGAATTTTATGAAGGAAATGCAAACTTTTACTCCCTTTATTTTCATTGCGATGTTAAATGACAGGGGTCTACTATAATAACTTTAAAGGTAATTTTGCTTCTAAAAATTAAATATAATTCATGTGGAAAAGCAGGTTATTTATGCTGCCTACTACTGAAAAGTAACAGAAAGTAAAGTCATCTCGGGTGCATCTGGCACACTCAGACTCAGGGCCCTGTGGAAAGACCTGTGACTTGGGAAGAGACTTCAAGGACACGGGTCAGGATTTCATTTAGATCCCAGTTCTATTTTCTTAAAAAACACACATACCAGGGCCTTAACAGAAAGGCATAGGAAAGAAGCATGGACAGCAGTGCCCCACTGTGTGGTGACATATTGAGTAATTACTGTGCTTTTTATGCTTTTATTATTTCTGATTTTGCTATCACATTTATTTAAGACTTTTATGATTGGAAAAATTAATTATTTAGAAAGATTTAAACTCAACATGCCTTCTGTTTTTCATTTCTATTTTAACTTCAAGCACCTTCCTATTGTTCATGACCGTGTGTATGTAGAGTGCACAAACACACACACAAATTGTGCTGTAGAGCAACTCCACAGCCTGAAAGGAAATGAAAAATTTATCCTTACTGAACCACATTTTCAGAAAAGAGTGGGAGATAAGAGTGGAAAAAATGTTTTAAGAAAAGGAATTAATTAAAATAATGATTGCCTGTGAGGGGGGAAGGATTTGATTGCCTGTTGACTGTGAAGGGGGAAGGATTTATGATAAAAGTAAGTCTCTTTTTTCCTTCTACTCTCTAGATTTTCCTCTAGATTTCCGGTGAAATTTTTCCTCTAGATTTCCAGTGAAATAATTTTCGTTTTTGCTTTACAGAAACATAGTGTTAGATATATACATTTCAAACCACGTGTCATATCGTTACAGCTTAATATATTTCAGAAACAATCTCAATTACCATTTTGCCCTGTGTCAGCACAGACTGTTTCCAACAAGATATGTGGACAACATGTGTTTGCAAAGTGCAGGTGAGGTCGTCCCATCGATACCGTCCTGCCACTCACCTTGTTTGTCCCCACAGTCACTAGGGAGGGTGGTGACCTCTTCTTCCTGACTGTCTCCTGGCTCCCCTCACCTCCCAGTTCTCGGTGAGAGCTTTCCACAGGCCGGGTGTGTCCAGGAGCTTTGTGGACACTTCATTTCACCCCAGCCCCGGGCGCCTTCTTGCACGTCCCAGCATTGGGACCGCGGCAGAGCAAGAAGCAGGGTCAGAGTGAGTCCCTCAACTGCAGCTGCCCTCGAAGGGGAAGAGGCTCGTAGGCCACCAAGGAATGGCTGCCAGGAGGCCTGAAGATTTCCCCTGAGCTGTGAGAACGGAGGAAGGGAGGCCTGCGAATGGGCGAGGGAAAGGCGGGAGCTTCCCGGCGGGGCCGGCAGGGGGCGGTGCAGCCCCACGCTGCGCTCTTGGCCGCCAGCGCGGGGGGCTGGGCGCAAACGCTGGGTAAGGGGGACACTCAGGCTGCATCCGCGCGCAGCGCTCAGCTTCCAAGGAAAGTCTGTTTGCCCCGCATCCACAATACTAGCGAGCATTACACCAAAGGTAACTTAAGCTGTTTCTCACTCTTACCACCCTGCTCCAATTTCCATGAGCATGTGACAGATCAGGACACAGAGACTCCGTGAGGTTGAATAATTTGCCCAGGGCCCTGGCTATGAAAGATAAGGACTCGGACCCAAGCACCCAGGTGGCTGTGGACTGAATCGTATGCCCCCAGAATTGTCCCGCCGAAGCCCTGGTCCTTCATGTGACAGCCATCGGTATTGGAGGTGGGGTCTGTGGGTGGGAATTGGGTTTGAATGAAGTCATGAAAGTGGGGCAATCTCTTCAGCCCTCGAGCCCACCCTGGAAAAGACTGTGGCTTTGTGTGCTTTCTGACAAGGGCCTGACACGGACGTGATGTCGCCTGGACAGCACCCGTCTGTTCTCAGGATTGGTTTTGGGACATCGTGCTTCCCCCAGCTCTACAGCCAGCCGAGACCCTGTCATGGCACCTAATTACACAGTGGGGAGCTCGGGTTCCAGAGCCAAGCCAGGCCAGAGTCTGAGCTCGCACACCCGGATTCCCCAACATCAGGGACCCTCAGAGCAAACCCAGCCACATCTTCTGGACAAGTAGCATTTGAAATTCTGTGTGTGCCCTTTGTACTTTTATCCCATCAGCTGATAAAAAGAGACAGTTGTCAACTCGGAGAAAAAGATAAGGCAGGTGTCAAATTCTAATTAGGTGAACTTCTTTCTCATCTGTT
>CAUYPK010092142.1:0-19682 GCA_963574355.1 Loris lydekkerianus | reverse complement strand
CAGGACGTCCTCTGAGAGCCTCAGCCGCCATGATCAGTAATGACCTCACAGGACGTCCTCTGAGTGCCTCTGCTGTCATGATCAGTAATGACCTCACAGGACGTCCTCTGAGAGCCTCCGCTGCCATGATCAGTAATGACCTCACAGGACGTCCTCTGAGAGCCTCCGCTGACATGATCAGTAATGACCTCACAGGACGTCCTCTGAGTGTCTCTGCAGTCATGATCAGTAATGACCTCACAGGACGTCCTCTGAGAGCCTCAGCTGCCATTATCAGTAATGACCTCACAGGACGTCCTCTAAGAGCCTCCGCTGCCATGATCAGTAATGACCTCACAAGACGTCCTCTGAGAGCCTCCGCTGCCATGATCAGTAGTGACCTCACAGGACATCCTCTGAGTGCCTCTGCTGTCATGATCAGTAATGACCTCACAGGACGTCCTCTGAGAGCCTCTGCTGTCATGATCAGTAATGACCTCACAGGACGTCCTCTGATAGCCTCAGCTGCCATGCTCAGAAGACAACCTTCTTCTTTTCCTCCAACCCTGGGCCATTGACGTCTTCTTCCACCCAGGTGAATGTAAACCGCATTTACAATTTTTCAAGGCAAAAAACTTGAGCTGTTACTGATACCTGCATTTTTCTCACATTCTACCACTGTTCTTTCAGGGAAGTCTTCTGGTGTTCTTGAAAAATACCTCAAACAGGTCTGCTCTGATCACTGTCTTTTCTACATTTTCTCTCATTTGGATGAAATGGCAGCTTCTAAACTCATCTTACTCTGCCCATACTTTGCTATCCCCAGTGCAGCCGTTAGTGGAACCCTAGTGACAGGTCACATCACTCCTCCGGCTATGACCTCCAATGTCTTCTCATCGTGTTCAGAGTGACAGCCAGTGTCCTCTGGTGCTCCAGGACACCCTTCGCCTGTGTGGCCTGCCACTCCGGTGCTGTCACCTGTGGTGCTTCTGTGGCTTCCCTTTCTGCTCCAGAGAATGCCATGTCTGGGACTATCCAAGGACATTGCCTGGGGTCCTCCCCTGGTGGGTTTCTTCCTTCAGATTTCTGCTCAGATGCCACTTTCTGAGTGAGGTCTTCCATGTCACATCTGTTTACATTTGAAAATACTGTATATTCCTTCTACGAGTGACCCTGTGTGCTTTCTCTGAATTATTTCCATAGCATGCATCACCACTTAAGATATCAGGAAATTTTCTTGTATTTAATGCTATTTACTTTTTCCTCTTATAAGAATATAATAGACCTAAAAATAGACCTGCCTTTCGATCCTATAATTCCCCTTCTAGGTTTATACCCAGAAGACCAAAATATACTTCATTTTCTGTTGCTTATAGAATACCTGAAACTAGAAAATTTATTTTAAAAATTAATTAATTCTTATAATTATGGAGGTTGAGAACTCCCAGGTCAAGGGGCTGCTCCTGGAAAAAGCCTTCTTAGCTGTGGGAACTCTCTAAAAGTCCTGAAGCAGCACAAGGAATCAGGTGGCAGAAGGAAAAAAATGTTCACATGCTAACTTAGGTCTCCCTGCCTCTCTGTATAGAACCACCTGTTCCTCTCCCATGGTAACACTAATCCAGTGATTTATGAATGGATTCATTTATTCATAAGCAAGCACAGAGCCCTCATGATCCAACTCCTCTTTCAATACTGTCAGATTGGGGTTTAAATGTCAACATGAGTTTTGAAGGGGCCATACAAACTGTCTCAAGACATAAAGGGAGAAAATCAGGAGATAACAGTTCTTCAAAAATCAAGGGACACATGGAAGTAAGGTAGTAAGTGATGGATGGTTTTATATACACTAA
Source organism: Loris lydekkerianus (assembly GCA_963574355.1). Lineage (NCBI taxonomy): Eukaryota > Metazoa > Chordata > Mammalia > Primates > Lorisidae > Loris > Loris lydekkerianus. Next base: position 17,853 of record CAUYPK010092142.1, on the reverse strand, counting down.
AGAGACCCAATTAGGTTGAAGAATTAAAAGATACCATTGAGATTAAAGAAAAAAAAAAAAAGCAACTCAAGATCTTTGAAGATTCTTACAAAAGTACTATAGCTATTGCCAGATCAAACAGTAGATTTATGTTTAGTTCTTTGAAAAATCTTCATACTGTTTTACATAGAGATTGTATTAATTTACAGTCCCAACAACAGTGTATCAGAGTTTCTATTTTGTTGCATCTATGCCATTGTCTACTGTTTTTTGACTATTCTTTAATGGTTATTTTGACAGAGGTAAGGTGGTATCTGATTGTGGTTTTAATTTGCATTTCCCTGATGATTAATGATGTTAAGCATTTTTCATATGCTTACTGCCCAACATCTTATCTCCTTTTGGGAAAAACAAAACAAAACAAAACAAAAACTCTATTCATGTCTTTTGCCTACTTTTTAATGGGATTATTTGTTTGTTTTTCTTGCTGATTTGTTTGAGTTCTCTATAGATTCTGGATATTAGTCCTATGTTGGATGAATAGTTTGCAAATATTTTCTCCCATTCTATTGGTTACTTATTTTCTTTATTAATTATGTCCCTTGCTAAACAGAAACTTTTTAATTTAATTAAGTCTATTTATTTTTATTGTTTCTGTATTTGCTTTTAGAGTCTTATTCATGAATTCTTTGTCTAGACAGATATCCAAAAGAGTTTTTTCTACGTTCTCTTCTAGCATTTTGTGGTTTCATGTCTTAGGTTTAAGTTTTTAATCCATCTTGAGTTAATTTTAGTATATGGTGAGAGATAGGGCTCCTGCTTTGTTCATCTGCATTTGATTATTCAACTAGTGTGGCACTGTTTATTCACTAGGGAATCTTATTCTCAGTATGTGTTTTGGTTTGCTTCCTTGAAAACCTTTTGGCTGTAGCCCTATGTTTTTATTTCTGGGTTCTCTATACTGTTTCACTGGTCTATGTCTTTACATTTGTGCCAGTGCTATGCTGTTTTGTTTATTATAGCCTAGCACTATATTTGAAGTCAAGTAATGTAATGTCTGTGGATATGCTCCTTTATTTATGATTGCTTTGGGTATTTTAGCTCTTTTTTTGGTTCTATGTAAGTTTAGTATTATTCTTTATAAATCTGTGAAATATAATGTTGCTATTTTGATGAGAATTGTATTGAATCTGTAAGTCACTTTAGGCAGTACTGAGATTTTAGCAATGTCAAAACTTGTAGGGAAGGAAGGAAAGAAATCTTTTCCTTCATCCCTTCTAGGATATCAGCTGAATCCTATAATAAAAGACAGAATAACAAGAGAAAATATGCATATTTGTTTAATATAAATTTTATGTGACATGAGAGATTCCATAATGAAATGAAAATCCTAAAGAAAAAAATGCATAAACCTGTGTGTTTTTCACTAGATTTGATGAAGAGTATAAATTCATGGAAAAATGTGGTAGGACTAAGACACAAGAGTAGTAAACTAGGAGAAACCTCACAACATCCCTGTTTTCAGAGATAAGGATGTTCCATTCCCTTGAGTATAGAGAGGACATGATGGCTCACATCTATAATTCTAGCACTCTGGGAGGCTGGGTAGACCGCAAGAGCTTGGGAGTTTGAGACCAGCCTGAGTAAGAGGGAAACTCCATCTGTACTAAAAATAGAAAACTAACTGGGTGTTGTGGCAGGCACCTGTAGTCCCAGCTACTTGGGACACTGAGGCAAGTGGATCTCTTGAGCCCAAGTGTTTGAGGTTGCTATGAGCTATGATGCCGCAGCGCTCTACCCAGGGTGACAGAGTGAGATTCTCAAAAACAAGAACAAAAAGAGGAGGGCACCTCCCTTCAGGGGAAGGTGAAGGAATTCTTCCTGCACACACTGCTTCTCAAATTCCTCTAGCTTAAAACAGTCAACACACCAAGCTGCCACCACATTTTAGACTTGTATGTCCTGAACCTCATCATTTCCCCATCTGCAATACCCAAGAGGTTTCCCAGTCCAGAAACTAAGTCTACAGATTGTCCCATATCTCATTGAACCGATCTCTCAGTTGGGGGATTAGATTAGTCTGCTTAAAACAGTTGTGTCTCATTTCTGGAAGCAGTGATATAGGTGTGAGTAGGATGTCCATCTAAGTTATGCCTCTATGTAGTCAGAGAAAAAAAGGTAAATTAGAACAAGATGTAACGTCAGTGTGTGAGTCCAGATTACTCAAACATTTCTGGATGTTGAGCTCAGTGTATCCTCAGGTGGTGGAGTAAGAACAGCAGAGGTCATCCAGCTGACAGATTTCTTGGCCTGCTGTTAGGATGCCTACATTGACAGCACCATTACGTTGACTCTCAGAGCAGAGAATGAAAGTGCCCATTTCAGCGTTCAAGGCTTCTTCAGATACTCCATATAAGGATCTGAGCAATCAGGTTTGAGGTCTCAAAGTGGTGTCCAATTGGAGGGTAAAAGAACAATGTTAAAAATGTCAATTTGAAGAGGGGTAGGCAGATTTTAGAGGAAGCTAAAAAAATTGAAGCAAGATCCAATCTAGTTGACAAATAGATAATAAAACTTTAAATACAATGACTGGAAGAAATTCCATCTAATAATTTCTGTCTCTATAGTCATCCTATTTTTATCGAAGACAATCAGAGTAGGACTATTTTGTTTGCAAAGTAAGGCTAGTCTCATTACACTTAGCATGATATTTACATAGGCGTAGCAAGAGTGGTATTTACCCACATGAGCTCTTATTTTAGTTTGCTTCCCTGGAGTTTTTCACAAGGAATGTCAGATTGGACTTGTGAAAGCCTCTTGAGATATTAGATTGTTCCCTAAAATACTTAGAGATTTGGAACAATCCTTCCCTTGGTGAGGTCCCCAACATATCCTGAGGTTCCCAGGCCTGTCAAGGAGTGACTTCTTTACTTACCTGTGAGGTTGGGAACACTGTAAGCCATGTATCATGTTATTTTTCACAAACAGTCACCATTGGGCTCAGTAAAGACAATTTTGGTTCCTTAGAGCTGTCTGATCATATCTGATTCCATGCACATCATTCTCAAATATGACATTCCAGCAAAGCCTTGGTAAAATAACCAATGTTTTCAACTATGTCCTGTTACAAAGAGAGCAGATTCTTATTGAACTTATGCAAACAATTTTATTGCCATATAAATAAGAATACTCAGTAGCAGCTTCTGATTTATGGAGGGATCAAGTAGGGAGAAAAGGTAAATGTTTCATTTCTGTTTACAAAGTTACACTTTACCAAATAGCTGTAAGCTATAGACAGCTTAAGAGAAAAAGCGTTCTGTAACAAACAAAACATTTAAGTACCAGCAATGTTTTAAACAAAAAGGCTATAGAGATTGCAAGTCTTATTCATCAATGTTCTGATGGATCTTGGGTTAGCAATGTAATAAACTCACTAGTTCCTCCATTAGAGTTTTGGAAATTCCTGTGGCTGATTGTAAAAGCTTTCAGAGAAGAATCAGTACAAAATAATTACTGTCTAGAATGACAAAAAGCTTAACAATGCCACGGTTAAAAATCTCATGACAGTTCATTATATCGTGGAATATAACTGTCAATGGAAAAGAAGCCATATGCTGTAAAATAATACAAAGAGGTTTATGATGAGTGAAATTTGAGAACTGTGATCTTGAGCCACACCCAAGAAGCCTTGAGCAAGTGGACTCGCTGTAGCTGTGTTACAATTTGGTTTTATAGAATTCAGTGAGATAAGAATTACAGGTAAAGTCATAAATCAATACAAGGAAGGCATACATTGGCTGGGCCCCAAAAGTTTGGAGATCTCAGAAGGGGTTGAGTGGTGTTACAGGTTACAGATAGGTTTAAAGATTCTTCAGTTGACAACTGGCAAAAGAGTTAGACTTTGTCTAATAGACCAGGTGTCAGAGAATAGGAATGCTTGAGTTAAGATAAGGGTCTGTTAATTAGAGATAAACAACAGGACATATGTCCAGACTCAAATGGTTCATTGCCTATATTGAGAACCTGCAGTTATGTCTTTCATAGCCTGCAGCCTGTTAATGAGTCACAAAGGAGATCATTAGGAGGGAGGGGAACATGATGAGGCTTGTCTGATCCCCTTTCTCACGGTAACAACTTATTTTTAGGAACCCCTTTGGCCAAGAGAGGGTCCAGGCAGTCAGTTGCTAGTGGGGCGGAGCCTTAAGATTTTATTTTAGTTAATACAACATTTTAAGATAACATCATTTTAAGAATTATCATACATTCCATGGACAGTAAGTGATACAGGTTCCCCTGCTCAGGACTGGACAGGACTCCCGTTTTCTAGGCCTGGGTAAGCTCAGAAATCAGTCTCATCATAGACTCCTCTATCTAGGCATAAACAGGCCATTTCCAGGTCATGTTCTCTAGGAAGTCCCCCCAAAAGCAGCCTGACCAGTTCTCCTGGAGTAAGGAGCACCCTAATTCCTTGCCTGGGCCAACGACTGCAGGGCTGTATTCCCTAGCTAATTTTAGGATAATTTCCTGCCTGCCTCTCCCCCAAACTCCTGCCTGCAGGATAGGAAAAGCAGTCTATAAACCTCTAGACAGAAGGCCCACAGGCGCTTTCTCCCCTTACTTCTTCAGCTTTCAATAAATTCTGTCCTTTCACTTATCCAAGTGGTCTGTCCTTTCATTCTTTAAACTTTGAGATCCAGGACGCAAAACATGGAGAAATTCTGGCTACATAAGAACATAGACACATTTCTGGAAATTTAACATAATTTCTAATATACTTATTAATACTATACACCCATAAAAATACAAAATAAAGAATGTTTACACTTCCTATTTGATAATCATGTTTCTTACATAATTTGATATATCAAGTAAATCTAGTTAATTTAACATCTATCTTTTTATTAGGTGAGAAACAAATTATTTCGATATTTTCTAGGGAACTTTTGGGAGACCTCAAAGCAAGTTGGAGGTTAAAAGACTGCATTTAAAATTTGATTGGGGAAATTTGTCAAAAACACTAAAAGGTTTGAACTCTTGATTAAAACAAGACCATAGATTACTCTGAAGCAATACTTAATTATCCATTTAACCAAAGTGACAATTAGCAATTTTAAAGGCAAATCCAGAAAGTCACATATTTTAAAGATAAATTTAAAAGGTCAACTCTCAGCACTTTTAATATTGAAAGGGTGGATATTAAAAAATAATCAATGATCTTGTAAAGACAACAGGAAGCACAGTGTAAAACCTTTTGATGAGGCACGTAATCATTGTTTCTTGGGCAAATTTCTTAATGCATAAATAAAGACTCTTTAAAAATAATCCAAGGAAACTTGTCTTTTTCAACCAGAAAAAAATTAAGTTCTGGTTTTACTTAGGTATGTAGCCAGAATTCCTCTGTGTTGGGTGTTGGGTTCTTTTGGTCTCAGGGTTCTAAGAATGAAACCGTGGACTACTTGGGTCAGTGAAAGGACAGAGTTTTTTGTCAGAGAAAGAAAATAGATAAGGAAAAAAGTCTACAGAACCAGCGGCAGCCGATAGGGGAAGGACCCAGGTGTGAAACTCTGGTGGGCCTTTTTCTAGGGGTTTGTCTGTGAGCAGCGGGGCTAGGAAATGCATTTATTTCTTGAGCAGGTCACACTGGGCCAGACCTCTTTAGCAAATGACAGAAAACAAATAAATATATTCAGCAATGATGGGTCTTTGCAGTCTTTATCCACGTGAGGCAGCAGACTGTGTTTTTCACTCTGGGAGAAACTACACAGATAAGACACCACAATCAGGCTGCCATTCTGTGACCTTGCTTGAGTCCAAAGAATGTGTCTGGGAACTCCTGTTTTCCCAGGCCTAGAAAAATGGGTGCTCCCGGTCCAGCCCTGAACGGGGGAACCGTGTATCTGGTATGCTGTTTTTAAAGCTCATTTTAAAACCTCTTAATAAGTCCATTTAAAACTAGAGGATCCAAAAATGTACACATATTTTCATAAAGGAAAAAATTATATTACAATTGTAATAATATATACTGATAACAGAAGATGAACGCAAGGTTACCGAAAGTTCGGCACTTGTCCACCAAAACCACATTAGGAAAAGAAGGAAAAGAGGTTTGAGGAGAAGGAAATAGAAGTTTGTTATTTTGCTGACAAAGGAGGAAAATGGCCAATGGTCTCAACATCCAAATTCCTGCTTCTGAGAAGACTCACAGAAGATCCCATCATTGCATCTTTGGGGGTCGAATGACCTTTTCACAGGGGTCACCTAAATACTTCCTGTACTTATCAGATATTTACATTATGATTCATAACAGTAGCAAAATTATAGTTATGAAGTAGCAATGAAAATAATGTCATGGCCGGGGTCACCACAACATAAGGAACTGTAATAAAGGGTCACGGCATTAGGAAGGTTGAGAATCACTGATTAGTCCCATCTTCAACTAAGAAGATCTTGTAATCTCTGTCCAGATGTTTCCCTTGAGCTGTCTTCTGGGACACAAAGAATAAGAGACATTCCCTGCCCCTCCCAACCACTGGCCTGAGGTAGGGATGCAGTTTTCAGTTCGCAAATAGTTAGGGACCCAGAAATGTTTTCGCCATTTTTTTCAGGCCGTTCCCTCTGCAACTTAAGTCATGTTTGACTTCTGTGATTAACTGAAATACTCAAAGTACGTTCATAACACAGCACATAAATAACTTCTCTTATATTATGTATGCATTTTTTTGCACCTCCAGTATTAGTATAATTACAAGTGATATCCTTTTTACAAAACTTTAACAACTTTCTAATCAGAATTTGTCCTTCCTCTCATTCTAAAATAACTAGTCATCTTATTTTAGGATAAAATTAGTATTTTATTTTTCCTAACAGTAACACATCACATATATCTTATATACTGTTTTTTGTATCCATATCTTGTATACTTTTCCTTATCAAAAACACACCCAAATGTTCTTTTTTATACTTTGCTCACAAAGTTTTTCCCTTGTTATTTTTAGTAGTTTTATGTCCTATGTTGATTTTTAGCTGGTAGTGAGAGGTCAAAGACCTAAAATAAAATATTATTCCAAACCGTGAACAAAAGGAAATGGGAGTCCAGGTTGTGTGTGGGCAACACGGCCTTTATTTCCACCTGGATGTGAGTGAGCTGAGCTCAGAAAGGAAGTCAGTGTGTGGGTTAAGGTGGATGGGAATTTAAAGGGTTGAAGGGGTAGGGATTGGTACAATCACTCCTTCCTATTTGAGTGGGTCCATTCTATTTGGGTGGGTCTGACATTGGGACTTATCAGTTTACATATATATTATATGTAAATATATAATACAAATATATATATATTTATATTATATATATAAATATATAATATAAATATATATATATATATTTATTAACCGAAAAAAAACCAGGAAGTAGACAATTGTGAATTGCCTGTCACATACCAGAAATCTGTAGCAGATCATCAGATTTTATGCAGAGATGAGGAGACACTTGACCATCCCTCCCCCCCAAAGGTCACAGAAAGATAACTCATAATTAGGGCAAATTAATAAGAGAAATGTTTATTTGCAAACACCATACTTAAGAGGAGAATCACAAAAGAGATTACCTGACATGTCAGTGGTGGTGAGTTATTTTTATTTATTTATTATTATTTTTATTTTTTGCAGTTTGTGGCTGGGGCTGGGATTGAACCTGCCACCTCTGGCATATGGGGCTGGTGCCCTGCTTCGTTGAGCCACAGGCACTGCCCAGTTATTTTTATACCTCCATTTTTAGAAGGGAGGAGAAAGATGAGGAGTAGAGGAGCAGCAAGTGGTTGTTAGGGAGGAAGAATAAAATAAAATACTAGTCAAGTTTGCTTGAGACACAGGTATTATCTTTTATATGATTTGGGCCACTTCTGCTAACATTCTTGATTTTTTTTTTTTTCCCCAGCAAAATATTGAGATAAGAAGGAGAGGGAAGGAAAGCCAATTGCCCACTTTGATCTTTTGATTAGGTCAGCAGAGGTTACGTAGATAGAGGAAAAACCCCTTCTAATGCTTCCTGACCTGGAATGCCCTTAGTTCAAAGTATTCTTTATACCAAGGATTTATATGCTTGGGGGTGAAATTTCCTCAGCTCCTTCACAGCCATATGCTCCCTTGTAGTACAATTTTTCATACCTCCTAACAGTAAAGCCAAAGTTGTTTAGCTTTCCTATACTTGTATGAAAGCAAGACAACAAAAACAATGTTTCAATAGGTTATCTGGGACTGACCTGGACACTTAATGAATATCTTTTAGTTAATTTAATGTAGCAAAACTTTGAGGATTTTAGAAGCTGTTTTTAGGCAGATACAACACAAAGCAAAGCAAGTCATCGTCTCAACTTCTTTTCCTTTTATTTATTTATTATTTATTTATTTATTTATTGAGACAGAGGCTCACTTTGTCACCCTCCACAGAGTGCTGTGGCATCACAGCTTACAGCTCAAGTGTGATTCTCTTGCCTCAGCCTCTCAAGTAGCTGGGATGACAGTCACCCAAGGTAACATCCGTTATTTTTAGAGACAGAGTCTCTCTCTGGCTCAGGCTGGTCTTGAACCTGTGAGCTCAGGACAATCCACCTGTATCAGCCTCCCAAGGAATACAGACATGAACCTTTGTGCCCAGCCTCCTGTTAATTTTTTTTTTTTTTTTTTTACAGTTTTTGTCCAGGCCTGGGCTTGAACTTGCCATCTCCAGCTTATGGGGGCTGGTGCCCTACTCCTTTGAGCCATAGGCACTGCCCTATGTTTTTAACTGTATTTGACTAGTAATAGAGTCAAATGTAGGGACCAGCCCAAATAGAATTAACCCTTCCTACAGGTGTCCCACCTAGTGAATGGGCCAACCCCTACCCTCTGACAGATGTCCCACCCAGGAGAGGGACCTGCCAACCCTCACCCTTCTGACTTTTTAAACCCCGGTCTGCTCCACCATTACCCACGTGCTGACTTCCTTCTTGAGCTCAGCTCACCTGAGTACCACCTCAGTACCCAGGTGGAAATAAAGTCCGATGTTGCCCACACAGAACCTGGATTCCATTTCCTTTCATTCACATTTTGGAATAATCTTTTATTTTCCGTCTTACTGACCTCTCAACTAGTAAATGCATGAATAATAAAAATGTATTTTACTTAATGTCAATAACTCAGAACACATAGCTATTTTTATTACATCAACAAAAACTAATATTACTTGTTAAAGATTTACCCAACCATGTGTACTTGAAAAGCACTTGGGTAGTTTCCATACTTCTGAGAATTTTAGGAATACTTAATTTACCTAAGAGCTTATATATCTCAAAGCCAATTTGAATGGAACTTCTTCAAAGGATTTTATAAATTAGTTGGTAATGCCATTTGCAGGAAGAAAATATTAACATATACATAATTTACATACACAATGTTGTCTAAACTGCAAGGGGGATACTCAGGCTAGGTCCAGTTGTTAATCTTACAAAAATCTAATTATTATGACAAGGAGGATTGCCAAGGAAGAAAGGAATTTTTAATACAACAGATGTCTTGCTGGGAGAATGAAGGAAGCAGGACCTTCATAATCTCAAATCCTTTGTCTCATAGAAAATCTATCATTTTCAGGCCAGTCCTGGTGGCGATATTCTAGCACTTAGATGCCAAGATAGGAGGGAGGATCGCCTAAGGCCAGAAGTTTGAGCCCATACTTTCTGGTAAACAATTCAAAGAGTCAAGTAGTTAGTTAATGGAAAAAAGTAGGAGTTCAAGGACTGGTAACACATACACAAACATACATAAATATGCAGATAGATATAAACAGAGATTACTGTTGCTATTCTAGATCTTAGCCATGAATTAGGTGAAAACATTGAAACACCAAATTTACTAATTTTTATGAGTTGATCCTCATCTTTGCCTTATTATTATGTTTCTGGCAGATGGGGCAAGTTTGTTGAGGTTTCTGGTTCAATGGTGGCTAATGTCTTCTATCAATATTTGTAAAGAAGACTTTTAAGATTTTTATTTGCATTTGATAATCTCATGGAGGCTGTAGACTAAATTTTGGGTGAGGGACCTTATGAAAATATCAAGTACCTGTTTGTTTCCAAAAAGTCTCTCCCTCTCTTTCTCTTTCTGTCACTAAAGCAAGTGATTTGTGTAGAAAGACCTGGAGCTGAAGGTGTTTGATTGTAGAGTCTCAAAGAAGTCTGTGGACTCTCTAAAGAACTAAAGAATAGGAAAACAGCCTTGCCAGATGCCCTGGGCCTTTGTCAAAGCTCTTTCCTAGATTCCCCTTTTAACAAAGTCTCAGTAAGGGCAGGATGTGGCTCACACCCTGTAATCCCAGCACTCTGGGAGGCCCAGAAGAGTGGATCGCCTGAGCTCATGGGTTGGAGACAAGCTCTGAGATACAGCAAGACCCCATCTCTAAAAAAAAAAAAAAAAAAAAAATAGCTGGGTGTTGTGGCAGGCACCTGTAGGCCCAGCTACTTGGGAGGCTGAGGCAAAAGAATTGCTGGAGCCCAAGAGGTTGCTATGAGCTATTACGCCATGGTACTCTACCGAGGGCAACAAAGTGGAAAAAACAAAATGTCTCAGAGTGCCTTTTATAGTTCTTAACTTTTGTTCTAATTCTGATTTTCTACCTCCTAATTTTGTTAAGGTAGGTTTTTTTTTTTGTTTTGTTTCCCTCAGATAAGCTAAGGCATTCTTTCTTTTTCACTTTTTCACTCTCATCTTCCCATAAACACCCACATGATATTTTAGAATGGAACACTAAAAAAAAATTCTTTCTGATATAAAAGTCAAAATATTCAAAGGTATATGTATTCCAATTTGTGACTCAAATTCAAAGCCAATAAGCCTTTTAAGTGATTTTTACCTTTGGCTGCTTTAGTCAAGGGCCCATATTTCAGCTTCATCTTCTGGACTGAGCAAGATGTTCCGGACAGTGTCACCAGAAACTAAGAAGGTGGAGAAACGCCCTTCCCTTCCAGCCATTCCAGGTGTTCCACTGGGGCCTATAACAAAAGAGAGATTGCCGAGAAGAAAGTGTGCACATTTATTTCATGTGAGTTTTCGTCTTCCTGAAGCCTTCATAGAGAACTGAAGATCCAAAGAAATGGCTAAATTTAAGTGTTTTTGTGTTAGGTTTGATAAAGAGTGAAAAGTCTTGGAAAACGTGGTGGGATAAAGTGGTAAGATCCAGGAGTTGTAAATTAGGGAAACAGAGAAAGGCCTATTCTGTCAGACTCCTCGCTGGCCCCTGTGTCTCGGGATAAGGATGAGCCTTTTCTCTGGATCTAGGGATGGCACCTGTCACATGAGGCCTATGACGCACACCAGGGGGAGTCAAAGAGTCCTCCATGTTTCTCCATGTCCTGCTGTTTTCTCACATTCCTTCAGCTTAAAATATCCAACATGCGAAGGCACCATCGTTTAGGGGTAGTATAATCTGAACCCCTTTGCTTTTACAGTTTGAGCATAAGTAACACACTTGGAATCACACACTCAGTTCCTGCCAGGGCTGAGCCGGAACCATACACTCAGTTCCCGCTGGCGCCATTCAGGGATCACACACTCAGTTCCTGCCAGGGCTGAGCCAGAACCATACACTCAGTTCCCGCTGGCGCCATTCAGGGATCACACACTCAGTTCCTGCCAGGGCTGAGCCAGAACCATACATTCAGTTCCCGCTGGCGCCATTCAGGGATCACACACTCAGTTCCTGCCAGGGCCGTGCCAGGATCACACACTCAATTAACACAGGGGCCATGCCACACAATTTCTGTTCGTTTTTATTTTTCTCACAGAGACATCAAGGAAAGATGCAACCAAGGGAAAATCTAACCAAGTCTCTTAAACCAGATATAATTGGTAAGGCTAATTGAGAAAATGGGAAACATAAAGGGAAAAAAGAAAAACCTTAGTAAATACTTTCACAGGTCTTGTATTCCTGTTCATTCTCTGCCGTTCCATAATCTCATTTGCAGAATTTGGTGTAAATGTTGTTAAGAGGATGCACCAGTTAACAAGGGAAATTCAGCCTTATAATTTTCATTTTTGTTTCATTATTTTAGAATTTAGAGGGATTTTTCTATTTCCCAGACATGTATTGTCCCGTATCAAGTGAATGCCATTGAGAATGGTCTTTGTCTCTTGTTCCTGTCTCTGGAACAGGGTTTTTTGCCTTTTGTTTGGCTTAAGGTAGAGCTGTCCCTTTTAGATGCGTCTTCAACGAAGACTTCTTTTCCCATAATTTGATGGAAGCAAAATGGCATCCTACCCTAGAATGTCACTTGTATTAGACAGGCATTGTGCTTGAGATTATAGGTTTTAGAATAAATCTTGAAGAGGCCTCCATGTGCTTATCTCTGAAATATTGCTACCTTATAACATATAAGACCATTTGGTTATTTTCTTAGGTCATATTTCAATCCTGAATAAAAAGCAAAGAATTACAAAAATATGAAGCAGGACACATACACTTTACTTTGCTCATCAAACTTTAAAGAAGAAAAAAAAAAAAAAAACAGAGGTCATGGAAGGCAGAACTTAGCAAAATGAAATTAGAAGGATCTCCCATTTGTTGCCGTTACAGGAGAGAGAGGAGAGCTGAACCAGTAGGGTTCCTGGTTCCTCAGTTTTTTTTTTCCACCACAGTGTTCTCATAGATTTCTTTTTACATATGATGGTATTCCTTATTAGATGAAAAATCATTTGAAAACAAAAATTTAATATAAGTATTTCATATTAAGCAGGTATAAAATAAGTTGATAAGAGATTAAATAATTATCTCAAGTCATAACTCTAGTAAAAGACATAACTGGAACTAAGATAAGGGTTTCTTACGTTTTAGCACACTAAGCTTTTGATTTCACTTTTCTACTCTGTTAAGGTCTAAGAATAAAATTAGAAGACTATAACAGGACCTAAGAGCTTGAGAAAAATAGAAAGAATGAAAAGATTACCAGGAGGACTGAGATCATCAGTGGTTACCATTCTCTACCGAATTTTGCTTTCATTAAATTATTTCTCGACCCATTTGAGTACATTATGGATCGTGAATGAAGTGATGAAGAAAATATGATCATTTTCTCCATGATCCCTGGGGTTATCAATCTAGGTCAGAGTGTCTCAAACTCAGCACCATTGAAATTTTGGGTCGACTCTATCTTTGTTGTCACTATCCTGTGCATTTCAGGATGCATAGCAGTTATCCCTGCCCTCAATCCTTAGATACTAGTAGAGATCTCAGTCATGACACAGGACAAGCAAACCTATCTCCATACAGTGTCTGATATCCCTCAGGTGGGAACATCACCCTTAGTTGAGAACCACTGATCTAGATGACATAGAATTTAAATTAAAGTTGAGAGACTCACCTGAAGATATCTTACCATATGTTAGTGTTTTTGTGTATGGTCATTTGTTCCAGGGTTTTGAGCAATCCAATAAGACATTTTTGAAATTGTGAAGATTATAATTGGGACATTACAAATGAGACAGGTGTGGGAGTCAAAGCTTAATGCAAAAAAATAAAGTAGGCTGCATATGAGTTGACTGTATGTGTGGTGGGTGTGGTGAATCAAGAAAAACATTTAATATTGCAACTTAACAGAATTCAGCTCTTGCTAATGCCTTTATGTTGCCCCATAAATACTGGACAAAAAAGAATTACACTATTTGTCTTTGATGTCTAGGCCAGACAGTCAATATTTACAATTGGACCAGTGATGGTAATGATAGAATTACTTCAATCTTCATGCTTTGGTGCCCGGATGTATTTTATAGCCGAATGTGGAAAATGTCATGACTGTCTTGCCATACGGGTCATGGCATTCCACCTAGCTTCTTCCATCTTGAGCCTATTCCTTTACTGCCTAAAACCAAGGAGATTTGTTAATCAGTTTTCCATAGTTACAATAAAATAAAGTTATTTGTTGGCCTATTTATTTATATTTTGGTAGCTTCTTACTTTGTATCAAGTGAGCCCCTATTTTTTCCCAATGTGTAACTGCTTCTCCATCATGTGTATAGTTCTGGCGAGCTTATCACCCACAGTGACTGATGTATTCAAGATGGAAACACAACTCCATTTTGTTCAATCACATTACTTTTATAGTTTTTTTTTAATATTTGTTCTATGGCTTTGGCGTAGAGATCTTGAACTTTAAGGATTCCGTGAAGCAGCTGGTCCTGTGCTTTTCTGTCTCGCCTGCAAGTACAGAGAGCCTGGCCATAGCAAGTGTGAGTAAAGCTAAAAAGCAAAGAAATGCACAGGGAGGTGGACTCTGAAGAACAAAGGTGACCCTTTTAAGGACCTGGACCCAGCCATATCTGAAGCTAGTTTTTCCCTATGGACAGTTAGCAACATAAGTCAACAAAATTTCACTTTTGCTTCATCTAGTTTGCATTATATTTCCATCATTTACAGATGAAAGAGGTCTACTGATTACAGTGTATGTTCTTACAAATGTGAACAAAGGAATTGAAAATGCAAAAAGATAGCAAAGCGAAGTAGGTAGAGAAAAAAAGACCAACAGATATAACAGGGTACAAAAAGTCCCTTGAAACTTAAAGCACGATGATGCTTTACTAATAAAAATAAAGAGGGAGTGTATGATTTATCTCACAAGCTTGTTCCTCAAGGGCAAGCAAAGCATCAGAGAAAAATGACCTCATGGCAGGTTGAAATAGAGACAATAAAGGAGGAGGGAAACGTCCAGAGCCAAACCGAAGACTTTGTCCTTCTGTTCACCTGCTGTTAGCAACTCTGATGATGGAGGACCAACTGTACAACACAACTGGGTAAAAACGGTGTCATTTAGTTTCCAGCAACATTTATATACCATTAATTAGAGAGAGGGGGATTCTAATTTCATAAAGACCCCTAGAGAAAGAAAGAGTTCAAGGATTCATGCACGGAATGGTAGCTATTGCAGTGGGGAAATTTACCCTATTACTTATGGTTTCTTCACTTGTAAGTGCCTCACTCCCCAAGAAAAACTTGAGCTAGAGTAAGTATGTTAAAAAAAAACTGGTATGAGATTTGCACTCACGGGCTACTGGACCAAGGAATTCAAACCATGACCCCAGGATTCTGGGTCCCTCTCAGCCTCTTAGTTTGGTTTGTGGTTTGCTGTTCATCCTCAGGGAACATCTCTCTGTTCTGTGGCACAGAAGAATATTGGCAGCTCTAGATTAACAGCATTAAAGGTCATGAATCCAGTGATCAGAGGTGCCTCTCTTTCCCGAATGATTCTGATTGGCTCTGCTTTAGTCTTAGGCCCATTTCTGGACCAATCACTGTATGTGAGAGGCTGGGCTTCATTGTCCCTGTGCCTACAGCATCTGAAGCTGGGGGCTGGGATCACCACGCTCACAGATCCACCAAGATCAGGAGAAGTGCGACAAAGTTACCCAAAGGAAAAAAGGCCATGTAGTCAATCGTTTTCTATTATTGTATTTTGTCTTCATTATCATTACTGTAAATGTCCTTCAGTCTCTCTCTCTCTCTTTTTCTATGATTTCACATTGTAATGCCCTTCAGTCTCTTAACACGCCCTAAATGGGACGTGGATGTTTTCACGTGTCATTTGTGTTAAGCGTCAAAGAGTTAGGTACTCATGTGACCACTACTGGGTGAGGCTGAAAATCAAGAGAACACCGTAGTGTAGAGAACCTTAACTATGTAGGTTATGTTTTAGCAAAATTGATTAAGGTCTACACGCACATAAATGTTGTCTATGATTTATCAAATATTTAGCATGTGCCAGGCATTGTGCTAAGGAAACACATTAATTTGATAACCTTATTTAATTCCCCCAAATTTTCACATTACTCTCCTCAAATTGGGAATAATGTCTGGTGTGGTTAAGTAATTTATCCGAATAGCAAAAGGCAGAGATTGAACTAAAACATAGGAAGTATGAAATCAAGAACTTGAATATTTAATGTGCTTTTTACTCAGAGTAACCATACTTTATCCTATTAGACTGATGTAATTATTAAGAGCATATACTTTAACTCTAAAAAATGCCCAGATTTGGACAACAATTATATGCTCACTCTGGTACTGCCTCACCATATACATACATATAAATATATGTATCTTAAGAGACAAGCTTAAGATTTACAGAGAAGTTGCAAAGGCAGTACAGAAAGTTCCAATATATCTCACATCTAGTTTTTATAGTTGTTGGTGTCTGATATTAGTCACAATATTGTTAACAAAAGTCCATACTTTATTCAGATTTTCCTTGTTTTTACCTAATATCCTTTTTCTGATCCAGGATTCCATCCAGGATGTCACATTACATTTAATTTTCATAACTTCTCCGGCTGCGCTTGGCTGTGACAAATTCTTGGGCTTTCCTGATTTCTGATGACATCATACTCTTTGGAGAAGTACTGATTAGGTGTTTTCTAGAGTGTTCTTCATTTGGGATTTCGCTGATGTTTTTCTTATGATTAAAATGGGGTTACAGGCTTTTGGAAGGAAGATCACCTAAGTACTAACTTTATCACATCACTTTAAGGGTATGTGCTATCAACATAACTTACCATTGGTGTCATTCGTGTTCTCCTGGCGGAGATAGTGTTTGGTTTTCTTCTGCAAATTTATGCTTTAAAATATTTATTAACCTATTCAAACTATGTTTAGATGGAGGAAATGCACACATTTTAAGTGTATAAAGCCGTTATTTTTAACCAGATAAAATTATCCATGTAGCCACTATCCCAGTCAAAATGTACAACATTTCTACCAACTTCTTTCTTTTAATTTCCTGAGACAGAGTCTCACTTTGTCAGCTTCGGCAGAGTGCTGTGGCATCATCGTTCACAATAACCTCAAACTCTTTGGCTCAACTGAGTCTCTTGTCTCAGCCTCCCTCATAACTACTGTGTAACAGGATGTGAGGAGCCTGCCATGACTTGGGCAAATATAGCATAGAGTAAGATGTTTGGGATAACATTATGGACTATTACTTTCTGAAGATTAAGGACATGAAGTAAGAAAATTAAATGGTATTTTATGTACAAAGATTTCTAAGACTCCCTTCTTGTTCTTAACTTCTTGAAAATACTTTATCAGTATTGGAAAGAAAGAGTTCTAAAGCAGTTTTTAGCAATGCCTTCTTGAAAGTGGTAGTTATAACAACATTGATTACTGTTATATTTATGGGGAAATGATGTGTTTTACAAGAAGCAATACAGATATAAATGTAAAAGTTCATGAGGAGACATTACACAAATTTATATTTTGTCAATAGTTGTAAGAATCAGGGTGTATAATTAGAACTGAAAGGAATGCTCAAACTTGGAGGAAAAAAAATTCACTCCGGTTTATAGATGAGAGAAAATGTATAATAGAAGAAGAGTTGAAGAATTTGCCTAGATCATGAGTTTTTTAAAAATTTTTACATATACAGGTATTTATTAGGTTTCCATTTTTTTGCCTTCACAAAATTAAAAAGGCTTAAAATTTAATAACAATAACAATGTTTAAGATAAGGACTAGAAACAAAAACCTCGTAAAGAAGGAACAAACATAAATGCATTCAGAAAAGAAATCAGACAATTGCTGGATCAAAATATTAAGCAATAATAATAATAATGATGCAAAGAAAGAAACATTCACTTTGTCAAATAAGAGTATGTCTATCATAGAATGCTTTGACTCTGAGGCTCAGTATGGAGTCATCAGTTAACTTCTTATTATTTTTTTAAGTCTCAAAAAATAGACAACTAATATTTATAAATAAAAGTAAAAGATAATTTCAAAAAACAGATCATGCCAAATCTTATAGGCAATGGAAAAAGAAGAAATACTTCAAAATCATTCTACTTCACTTTTCTATCATGACTTTTTTT
>CAUYPK010092141.1:0-12096 GCA_963574355.1 Loris lydekkerianus | reverse complement strand
AAAGTAAAATGTTGCATTTCCTTTAAACGAAATGTTTTGGCCCCGTAGTTTTTTAAAATTCATGCTGTTTTTTTTTTTTTTTTTTTTTTTTTTTTACTGATTCTAGCATATTTCTATACACATATTTAGATATCTTCCTAGAGAGGAAATTCCTTTACATTTCATGTACATGTAACACACATAGCATGAAGGTATATATAGTCCAAAGGAAATAAACAGATTTGAAATGCAGATACATATACAGAAGACACACACACAAGTAGGTCAAAGGGTACACGTGTGCAGTTTAGGTATGAGGAATAAGCCTAGAAGTCTAATGTACAAAATGAGAACAACGTAGGTAGAAATTTTGCTAATAGAATAGTTTTGTGGCTCTTACCACACACAAGTGAGGTGATGGGTATTAATTTGCTTGACTATAGTAACCACTTTACTGTGTATATGTCTATCAAAACATGTTAGGCACCTTAAATATATGCAACAAAAATAAATAATTTTTAGAAAAGATTAGCAAACCTCCAGGCCCGCGAGGCTTTGTAAAAAAAGTTTAAGCATATAAAATTCACTATTTAAGGATAGCCTGATTTAGAAAATATAATGAATATATTTTATAATATAATATTATAAGTTTGCCCTTTCAGCCACCCCTCTACTGTTAAGCTGTCTTAACTTTTGTAGCTTTTTTAATAAACTCTGAATACTCTAATAAAAAATAAAAATAAAAATCAGAACTTAGTTGTTCTGTTTTAAATATAGCCAGAACCTTATCTTTAAATTTTTTGCAGTTGGAAAATCATTCCAAATGTTTTAAAATAATCACAAACCTCTTCTTAGCTTGCATTACAGGCAAATTATTTTACTATTGAAACAGGATTTTAAATTTTAGAGGGAAAAAGAAATTTAATAAATAAAAATGTGGTAATAATGGTTCAATAAGATTCTGTGTGCTTTACGTGTCTTCATACATAAAATTGCAAAGGTGAAACAGAAAGTGCTGATGAAGAAGCTGCAGCAAGTTATCTATAAGGTCTAGCTAAGATTATTGATGATGAACTGCAGGCAAAACATGAAAGATGTTTCTATTGGGAGAAGATGCCATACAGGAATTTCATAGCTAGAGAGAAGTCAATGCAAAGGACAGGATGATATTTGTTAGTAAGGCAGTCGGTAACTTGAAGGTAAAGGCAAGGCTCCCTGCCATCATCAAAAATCCTAGGACCCTTAAGAACTATGTATGCTAAATCTATTCTGCATGTGCTTTAAAAATGGAACACAAAGCCAGGATAAGAGCACTTCTGTTTATAGCAAGAGTTAATGAATATTTTAAGCCGGAGATGATTAGCATTTTTAGTAATAGTCTTTTTAAAATTAAGGTGTATACATTATTTTTTAGACATGTTATTATTGCACACGTAGACTACAGTATAGGGTAAACAAAACTTTTATAAACATTAGGAAATCTATAAATATGTGTGGCTTGCTTTATCGTGATATTTGCTTTATTACAGTGGTCTAGAACTGAATCTGCAACATCTCCAAGATATGCCTGTATTTCAGATGATAAATCGGTTGAATTTTAACAAAACTAATGTAAAGCAGAATTTTTTTTTTTTTTTTGAGACACAGCCTCAAACTATAGCCCTGGGTAGAGTGCCGTAGCATCACAGCTCACAGCAATCTCCAACTCCTGGGCTCATGCATGCAAGTCTCCTGTCTCCGCCTCCCAAGTAGCTGGGACTACAGATGCCTGCTACAACACCCAGCTATTTTTTGGTTGCAGCCGTCATTGTTGTTTGGCTGGCCCGGGATGGATTTGAACCCGCCAGCTCAGGTGTATGTGGCTGGCACCTTAGCTGCTTGAGCCACAGGTGCTGAGCCATAAAGCAGGAATTTTTAAGAATGTGGCAAAATGTTTTCTACATCCTTGCTATTCAAAGCATGTCTCACATAATCAGCAGCATCAGCATCACCTGGGAGGTTGTTGGAATTATAATCTGTCAGGCCAAGTGGTACAAGTGGCAGTATTCCAGCTACTTGAGAGGCTAAGGTGGGAGAACCGCTTGAGCTGGGGAGTTCAGATCCAGGCAACAAAGTGAGATGCCATCTCTAAACAAATGAAAAATTAGGTTCGGTGCCTGTAGCTTTGACTAGGGCACTGGCCACATATACTGAAGATAGCGGGTTTGAGCCCAGCCTGGGTCTGCTAAAAGAACAATGTGACAAATGCAACCAAAAAATATCCGGGCATTGTAACAGATACCTGTAGTCCCAGCTACTTGGGAGGCTGAGGCAAGAGAATCATGTAAGCCCAAGAGTTTGAGGTTGCTGTGAGCTGTGATGCCATTGCACTCTACAGAGGGCGACACAATGAGACTCTATCTAAAAAGAAAAGCCAAATTAAACAACAAAAAAAGAACTACACACATACAAGTCAAGGTGTATAAAACAAACAAAGAACAAAACAAAACAAAAGCCCAAATAAAAGAAGAAATATAGTCAGGCACTCCAGACTCACTGGTAGAATCCTTAAGTGATTTAGATGCAGTAGCCATCCTTTCAGAAGCAAAATTTGAGGTCAATGTCAAAATAGTTCACCAAATCACAGAGCCATCTTTCTATAGCAAATGGGATTGAACTATCAAGCAGCACCAACAAAAGGAACACAGACTCTGAGAAATGTGTGAAGTCACAGTATAAACCCCAGGTAAAAACTCTTTCTAGGTGATGTTAAGACATGTTACTTAACCATGTGACTTAGTACAGTGGGTATGGATATATGTATCTAATAAGAATGATGTAAAAGTTTAAACACTGCATGGAAAATGCTTATAATTAAACCTGACACATTATTGGCAATCGGAAAATGTTTACTATTATCATTAAATTATTGGTATTAAGTTCAATGGCAACAAAAACATTGAAAATTTGGAAAGAACAAATAAGAATAGTAATGGGTATATTAGTTTAATCAGATTAAAACTGATGTGACACCTGAATTATTCCAGGTAAAAAATTTTTTCTATTTATATATTTGTTTTAGAGATAGGGTCTTGCTCTGTCCCGGAGGCTAGAGTGCAGTGGTGCAAATCATGGCTTGCTGTAACTTCAAATTTGTGGGGCTCAAGGAATCCTACTGTCTTAGCCTTCCAAATAGCTAAGGCACATGGTCACCACACACAACTAATTTTTTAAATATTTTTGTAGCAATAAGATCTTGCTATGTTTCCCAGATGGTCTCAAACTCCTGGGCTCAAGCAATCCTTCTGCCTCAGGCTTTCAAAGTGCTGGAACTATACGCATGAGCCACTGCACCCAATCTAAAAATATTTTTTAAGGCCAAATCATTTTGAACAATACAAATTAAAAATAGGTAGAAGAGTATTTCTATACCAATAGACCAAATTTTAAGCATTCCAAAGACTCCATTGTTTCACTCTGCCTTTTTATGGTATGCTAAATAAATACCACACGTTATCTTACCAGTCGCTTGCTATAAAGCAATGCTGTACTGCTGCCACTGGAAACTGCCCATTTAGAAAAATGCATGACATGTTCCAACTGTCTGGAAAGTCCAGCCACTTCCTGTTGTTGTTGCATAAGTTTCATGCGATGGTCTTTTGCTAGGCTCTGAAAAGAAAATAATTTCTAAATTAGTATCTGCATATAACTTTTTTTTTTTTTTTTTTTTGAGATAGAGCCTCAAGCTGTCACCCTAGGTAGGGTGCTGTTGCAGCGCAGCTCACAGCAACCTCCAGCTCCTGGGCTCATGCGATTCTCCTGTCTCCGCCTCCCAAATACCGTATATACTCGAGTATAAGCCGAGTTTTTCCCGCACAAAATTTGTGCCAAGTTGGGGATTTTCGGCACAAATTTTGTGCCGGAAAATACTTGGCTTATACTCGAGCATGTGCAGTAGCTGTGATTACAGACACCTGCCACAATGCCTGGCTATTTTTTTGGTTGCAGTGGTCATTGTTTGGTGGGCCCAGGATGGATTTGACCCCCCCAGCTCAGGTGTATGTGGCTGGCGCCTTAGCTGCTTGAGTCACAGGCACCGAGCCTGCATATAACACATTTTAATCAGATAACCAAATTAGAATAACCACAATCTCTAGGTACTTAGTTGACAGAAACTGAAAATACTCTCAGTGTCTTCCTCCTTAATACAACGGATCACTCTCCCTACAGTAAAAAACGATATCCAGGGCGGTGCCTATGGCTCAAAGGAGTATGGCGCCAGTCCCATATGCCGGAGGTGGTGGGTTTAAATCCAGCCTTGGACAAAACTGCAAAAAAGAAAACAAACAACAACAACAAAAACTACATCCCCCAAATATGCCCCTAGCCCTTTGATATGCATGTGTGTATGTTATGAGATTTAGGTGTCTGCTCATTCATCTTATTATGAAAGAGAATGGATTAACTATATTTCAGTCAATGTCTGTTAAATTCTATACTCACCAATAAAACAGATGTTCCCTTGCAATCTAGTAAAGTTACTACATTATATAATTCACTCAATCATATGACTTCATCTTCTAAGAATTTTAGTTGCAGTTACAACTAGTTTGGGCCTAGAGTAGTGCCAAATCATTGGTAACACTTATCCTTTTTTATTTGCTTATTTTTAAGAAAGGCATCATATTATTTCTGCCTATTGAGAAATACCATGGGCAGCGCCTGTGGCTCAGTGGGTAGGGCGCCGACCCCATACCAAGGGTGGCAGATTCAAACCCAGCCAAACTGCAACAAAAAATAGCTGGACATTGTGGCAGGCACCTGTAGTCCCAACTACTCAGGAGGCTGAGGCAAGAGAATTGCCTAAGCCCAGGAGTTGGAGGTTGCTGTGAGCTGTGACACCATGGCACTCTACTGAAGGGGATAAAGTGAGAATCTGTCTCTAAAACAAAACAAAACAAAACAAAACAAAACAAAAAAAAAAAAAAAAGAGAGAGAGAGAGAAATACCATGGAAGACACTAGATACAGTGAATAACTGTGGCAATGCATTCTAAGAAAAGCTACATAAAAGAAGAATAGCACCAAATCTGATTTATTTTAAAGGTCCCAATCCAAAAACCTCTTCCTAGACGTGGCAAGGAAAGGGCTTCCTATTGACTCAGACAATTAGAAAATCGCCACAGTCCAACACAGACTTATGTTCTCAATTAAAAGTGAACCTAGCTCCTGGCCATAGTTAATTCTAGATTTGGAAAATACCCCAGCTAAATTAAAGTAAGGGGGGAAATATAGCAAATATATATATTTAAGGAACTGTCAACAGTCAATAGTTTTGCTATATCTAATTTAAGTTCAAAGAGAAGATAACTTACCTATTAGGATATTATTTCTTACCTTTGTGAAAACGGAAACAGTATAGTAGGAATAGAAATTCTATTGACTTCGTGGGAAGTTGCAAATTGAGAATTAGAAGCCCAAGTTTCTTGTTCTTCTATGGTAAAAGCTATTTGGGCAAATTTCTTGTGGATCTTAGCAGATAAAACTGATCACAATTACTTGCCTTATTTAAAAAGGGACTTTGAACTAGAAGAATGGGAACGAGGACTAGAGGTATATTTAAAAAGTGCTGTGAAAATTCTAAGTCGAAGTTGATTAAAAATAATACCAGGTTTGTTCCTACAGATTCACGACTCTGGTCATCTTATCATTTTTTTTAAACACTTTTCAAGTGATTCTGATGTACAGTTAAGTTTGAAAGTATAGCCACAACAATGTGGGCACTATTAATCTCTGGGCAAGTAAATCAAAGTAATATTTGATTTTTAGTAGACCTTTGAAAAGTTTTAAAATTCCGCTTAAATGTTTGTTTAAAAAAATATATATAAATAAAATAAATAAATAAATAACTATAGTTCCAAAACAACAAAGAATTATTTTAGCCTTTGTTTCCTGTATGGCTGATAAACAATAGGAATGGCCATATTCTGCATTAAGGGATTTTTTTTTGTTTTTTTTTTTTTTAAGAGATAGCGTCTCACTTTATCACCCTGAGAATAGTGCTGTACTGTCACAGCGCACAGAAACCTCCAACTCCTGGGCTTAGGCGATTCTCTTGCCTCAGCCTCCTGAGTACCTGAAACTACAAGTGCCAGCCACAACACTCAGCTATTTTTGTTGTTGTTGTTGCAGCTTGGCTGGGGCAAGGTTCCAACCAGCCACCCTAGGTATATGGGGCCGGCGCCCTACCCTTTGAACCACAGGTGCTGCCTGGAGATAGAACTTTCTGACAGCTCTTATAATTTGGTCAACTATGATATAAAGGGAATGAACTATATTATTTCTTATAGTCCCTCAAATCTTCAAAAAATAGGATTTTAAAATTCTCTTCTAATTCTAAATTGCTTCTGTATCAAAATACTATAATACCAAAAAAGTCATGCAATTAATATTGTATGTTAATATACCATATAGATGATGTAACCTCATATCATATCAACTGATTTAGATGTTGACCATCGTGAGTTTTAAAAAGCTAAAGAACTCATGCCTGTAATAGTAGCACTCTGGGAAGCCAAGGTGAGAGGACTGCTTGAATTCAGAAGTTTGAGAACAGCCTGAACAATAGCAAGATCCCACCTCTACAAAAATAGAAAAATTAGCTGGGTATTGGGGTGTGCACCTATAGTTCCAGCTACTCAAAAGGCTAAGGCAAGAGGATTGCTTGAACCCAGAAGTTGAAGGCTACAGTGAGTTATCATAATGCTATCACACTGTACCCGAGGTAACAGAGCAAGAGGCGAGATTCTGCCTCAAACAATAACAAAAAACAACACCCCCCCCAATTGATGAAGATAGTATTGTATTTTGGGGTGTATAAAGTGCACCATTTTGGTATTTTTTAAAGGGAAATAATAATAATGTACATTATACATAGGTAGTACTAATTCTATGTTTTTAATTTATTTATGCTTATGCATTAAAACTGTAACTCTATGTTAAAAAAATGCTAAGCTTCCCTTATAATATAAAAAACAAGTATCTAAACATAACAAAAATTTGAATTAAAAAATTAAAACAAGATTCTTTTCTTGAAAATTTGGGCCAAAAATGTGGGTGTGCTTCCTATACGGGAGCATATTATACAGGGCAAAATATGGTAATATTTTTCTTACCCACAATAAGATGCAACTATTCTAAGTGCCTTGAGTGTCTCTCTGTTAAGTGTTACTCTCACAATTAAAAATGTAAAATCTTGAGGGCAACAGGTCAAAAGCCAGATTCTTTTGCCTATTTCTCATCAGATTAAATGTATCTATTTAAAACCTAACTAACAATGTATCTTTCTAGAAAATTTTGCTGAACTGCACCCTTCCAATGATGCAAAGTTTTCACTTCAGTGAATCTCAAAAATGATTCATCTCTTCAACATTCAGAGATCCGTGTACAAGCAAGACACTATGACTTCTACTGTGAAGCAAATGATGAGGAGTAAGACATTTCTAGTGTATTATAAAGCCATAAATTGTTGCCTACAATGCAGAGCCTGGCAAAGGTAAACTAGGCAATGGGGAAAATACCTTATGAATCATATGTGGAGATAATTATATGAAAAGTGGGATGATTTCAAATTCACAAGAATTATGTTGAATCAATACAACATACTGACCCATGGTCAAAAACTTACCTCTAGCTGATGCAATAGAGCTTTTCCTTTTTTATTTATTTCTACCATCAATGTAAATATAGCAACTTTAATATCCTGCTCCACCTGCTTTTGATTTTGATTTACTTCAATTATTCTGAAAATTAAGTGAAAGAAAGGAAAAAACATTTAAAATTTAAGGCAGTTTAAAAAAAATATATTTAAAATTGATGTTTTAAAATCTAAATTAGTCAAAATATTTTCACTCCTTAGAATCTCTGCAATTTTTAAGACAGACTCCTTCAGTTCAAAATGACTGTCTTGAAGATGAGACAGCATCTTCTGAAATATAATTTTTCTGAAAGATATATAGTTAATCAACTCAATCTTAAAATCAAAATATATACAATTAGAAGACACTGAGAAAAAAACTTTTTTTCTTTTTGTTTTAAGACATTGGCCCTAGTAGACTGCAATGGCATCATAGCTCACAGCAACCTCAAACTCTTGGGCTCAAGCAATCCTCTTGCCTCAGCCTTCCAAGTAGCTACCTAGGGCTATCGGTACCCGCCACATGCTTGTCTATTATTTTTAGAGATGGGGTCTCATTCTTGCTTAGGCTGGTCTCAATCTCCTGAGGCTCAAGCAATCTGCCCACCTTAGCCTCCCAGAGTGCTAGGATTACAGATGTGAGGCACCAAACCTGAGACTGAACAGATTTTTAAACATATGGTTTAAAAAGATTATGAAGACATCCAGTACTATACCTAAAAAAAAAAAAAAAAAAAAAAAAAAAAGTGAAAGAGTAGACTAAGAAGAGGATTTATAAGTAAGATAAAAATACTATGTGCAATACTGAACAAGTTCCATTATGTTCATTACAACTAAAAACTAGAAAAGTTTAGTAAGTGTAATTAATACTCTCAGTTATTTGAACTGCTTCAGTATTCATAATATCTGAGTAGAAGCAGAAAGCCAATAGTAGTCTGCTATTCATATTTACCTCCAAATTAGCAGCCAAATAACTACTTTATGTTTCATCAACCATTTACTTTTCTTCCTTTAATTAAAAATGGGAATGCCATTCTCATGGAGACAAAATGAATAGAAAACATATAACATCACACCAAAATATCTCACAGAAGTTTAAAAGAATAGAGCTCTGGTGAAACTTTGAGATAAATAAAAAACTTTAATTCCTCTGTGTATAAGGTATCCTCAAAGTCCAAACAGGCAGAAACTTTATAATATTTTGTTGGAAATATTTCAAGATAATTATTTGACATTAATATTGCTACAGGACCAGATAAAGCAGACAGGCCTGGGAAGCAAGCAATCTCAAAAAACTCGTTTATATCTTCATGACAGTATAAAATGATAAATAAGGGAAAAATAGTGTCATGTTCACAAATACATAAGAATAAATCGATAGCAAAGTTAGTCCAGTCAATTTAACCCTTTTATAATCAAGCAGGCTATAAAGATTTATAAGCTATTAGTACCTAATTTTTTTTTTTTTTTTTTGAGACAGAGTCTCTGTAGCCCTGAGTAGAACACCACGGCATCATGATAGCTCAAAGCCACCTCTTGGCCTTGAGCAATTCTCTTGCCTCAGCCTCCTGAGTAGTGGGGACTACAGGTGCCTGTCACTACACCTAGCTAGTTTTTTCTATTTTTAGTAGAGATGGGGTCTCACTCTTGCTCAGGCTGGTCTCAAACTCCTGAGCTTAGGCAATCCACCCACCTCGGCTTCCCAGAGTGCTAGATGCCCGGCCATGACATTCTTTAGTTTGTACCACAAGTCAGATATAAAAACCCTTCTATACAAAAAGGCTTGGCACCTGTAGCTCAGTGGTTAGAGGGTCTGAACCCGGCTCAGGCCTGCTAAACAACAATGACAACTTCAAGAAAAAAAACAAATCATTCTATTAAGTGGAAAAAAAAAAAAAAGAAACAATGACAGCTACAACCAAAAAATAGCCGGGCGTTGTGGTGGGTACCTATAGTCCCAGCTACTTAGGAGGCTGAGGCAAGAGACTCGCTTAAGCCCAACAGTTTGAGTTTGAGGTTGCTGTGAGCTGTGATGCCATGGCCCTCTACCAAGGGCAACACAGTGAGACTCTGTCTCAAAAACAAAACAACAAAGAAAAAAACCAAAATTGGTAGGGCATGGTTGTTTGTGCCTGTAGGACTGTCACAAGACAAAATTACTAAAACAAACAAACAAACAAACAAAAAACAGAACAAATCCAGAGAGCTCACACTGATTTTTAAGTCTTACTACAGTGATCATAATCATGAAAATAAGGTACTGATAAAAACAAACACAATGAACCGGATAATCCTACATATACACGGTCAACTGATTTCCGTAAAGGTGTTAATGCAATTCAATAGCAATGTAAAAATCTTTTCAAGAAACAGACATCCAAATGTAAAAAAATCTAAGCCTTGACCCATAGGTCCTACCAAATAAAGAGAAAAATATCAAAAGGATAAATTTCATTGACGGTGGATCATTTCCCTACAGTTATTTTAGAATTGCTACCTTTTGCCACTAGATGGTAGAAATGCCTGTAATTATGTCTTATTCATTCAACAAATATTCATTACAGATTTTCAATTACTCTTAATCAAAAAATTTTAAACTCATCAATTACATCACTTGGCAAAATACACTATTCTGATTGGAATATGAGAAAGGAAATAGTATTAACTATATTTATTTTGTGAAAGAGAAAGGTAAAAGAAAATGAGAGGTAACAAGAAAATAAGAAAAAGACATACAATTCAATGTATAATAATGAAGAAACAATAATGATGTATTAGCATCAAGAAAAGATTAAATTATGTTTAACAGCCTCTTCTAAGGGAAGTCAGGTAATAAAGAGAATTACCTAGGAAAAAAACTCCCTAATGCTCCACCCTACCTCTATTCCAAAATTATAAGAATAACAAAGTATGATGCCTTGTGCAAAATTAATCTCAAAGGTTCACACAATTTTTCCAATTTAGAACACCGTATCCCTGCCAAGCCTCTTTTCTTTAGGTTTTTCTAATAAACATTTCTTGACCTATACAGGCAGTGACACATTACTTTTGCGGGTACACATGGAATTTCATAGGTATGTAAATTAAATGTCTAGTTTTTTTCCCACTTTTTTTTCTTAAGTCATATACACATAGGTCATGAATACATTTGTGCATATGTGGGGTACAACATGTTGATCTTTTTATGTAATTTGGAGTGCTTACATTAAACTAATATAGCTTTCGCCTCATTTACTTGATTATTGTGTAAGACATTTATGTTTTATACTTGATAAATTTGACTTGTACCCTTGCAATATGCTCCATACGTGTGGTCCCACTGTTTACTTTCCCTCTATCAAACCTCCCCACTCTCCCTTCCCACTCCAATTCTCTCCTTCATCCTGGGCTATATTTGTGATCTATCTTTCATAAGAAAGTGTGTGTAAATTTAAGTTAATTTCATAGAAGTACTGAGTACACTGGATACTTTTTCTTCCATTCTTGAGATATACTTAGGAGAATATGTTCCAGGTCCATCCATATAAACATAAAAGAGGTAAAGTCTCCATCTTTTTTAAGGCTACATAGTATTCCATGGTATACATATACCACAATTTATTAATCCATTCATGGGTCAATGGTCACTTGGGCTTCTTCCATGACTTGGCTATTATGAATTAAGCTGCAATGAATCATCTAGTGCAAATATCTTTTTTGCAAAGTGATTTTTGGCCTTTTGGATATACTCCTAGTACAGGAACTGCAGGATCCAATGGCAGGTCTATTTTTAGATCCCTCAGTGTTCTCCAAACTTCTTTCCAAAAGGGATGTATTAGCCTGCATTCCCACCAGCAGTGCAGAAGTGTTCCCTTATCTCCACATCCACGCCAACATCTGTAGTTTTGGGTACTCTTACTGGAGTTAGATGGTATCTCAAAGTGGTTTTGATTTGCATTTCTCTGATGATTGAAGATGGGTGAGCATTTTTTCATAAGCCTGTAGACCATATGTATGTCTTCTTCAGAGAAACTTCTATTCAAGTCTCTTGCCCATAGTGAAATGGGATCACTTGTTCTTTTCTTATTAATAAGTTTGAGTTCTCTGTGGATTCTGGTTATCAGACCTTTGTCAGAAACATAACCTGCAAATATCCTCTCCCATTCTGAGGGCATTGATTTACTGTGTTCTTGGCAGTGCAGAAGCTTTTTAGGTTGATCAGATCCCAGTAATGTATTTTTGGTATTGCTGCAATTGCCCTGGTGTCCTCATAAAGTTTTCTCTCAAGCCAATTTCTTTAAGTGTTTCCCCTTGAAGACTCCCTCCAAGAATCTTTATGGTTTCATGTCTTAAGTTTAAATCCTTTATCCAGCGAGAGTCAATTTTTGTTAGTGCTGAAAGGTGTGGGTCCAGTTTCAGTCTTCTACAGGTCTCCAGCCAGTTCACTCAGCACCGTTTGTTAAA
>CAUYPK010092140.1:0-24820 GCA_963574355.1 Loris lydekkerianus | reverse complement strand
ATCTCATTAACCAAAAGCAGGCCCATAGTTCCCATTGAAATACTGGTAAGTTTGTTGATTTAACTTTACTTGTTCTTCATTCTAAATATTGTATTTGTTCCCCCCCCCCCTTTTTTTTACTTCAAAATAAGGTATGTGCAGTGTGCATAGGAATTTGTTCATTGTTTTTTTTTTTTTTTAAACTATAGTCCGGTCCTCCAACAGTCTGAAGGACAGTGAATTGGCCCCCTGTTTAAAAAGTTTGAGGACTTCTGAGCTAGAGTTTAGGTAATACACAGCCTACACAAAGCAGATGAGATGATGTGGCAATTGCAGAGAGAGTTGGCACAGGAAAAAGACAAATAGAGCAAAAAGAAAACCTGCAAACAAACAGTAACAACCAAAAACTACTAAAAGGAAAATATTATTTTGCATTTGTACATGTTCTATAATTTTTTGATTAGCATAACTTAAAGCCCAAGACATTGTAGCTGTATATGTATAGTTTTGTAAACATATCTGAAAGGTAAAATCCATCTTCCCTCCCTTATCTTAGGTGTTCAATATTTTTATTTTTGATTTCTATCTCCTCTTGCTTGTTGTAAATTTATCAGAGAATGGGATACATTTATTTTGCTGAAACTACTGGACAAGTGTACCTCTAGAAGATTTTATCATAAATATTAGTCAAATAAACAAATACATAAGGAAGATATTAGTCAAATAAAAATTAATAAGGAAGAGCATATGGTATTGGGTCAAGACATAACATTTCCTATAACCCTGTAGGTAAGCTATATTTTAATACCACAATTTATTTAAATTTTTTCTACATGCAAAATAAATATGCACGTTTCAAGATTACTATGGTTTAAACATGAAAAAGAAATTCAAATATTATAATAGCCTTTAATAAAATGACAAAAAATCATGCTATTAGTATGAGGCTTGCATTGTTCAGGAATAAGAGATACTTGATTTTCTTTTAAGTATATACTTGTAAGATGAAGCTAAATGTGTTCAGCCAGAAATATCATTAAAACAAAGCTCTAAAGTACATTATATTAACCTCCTTTCAAAGTCAGCAGTGTTTCACAGGAGTTGGTGCACTTTGGTACTATTTAGCAGCATGAACTTTGGAGCAATACATATCTGGGTTCAAATCCAAGTCCTTTAATATTCATTCATTCACTGGGACTAAATTTTACATCCTTAGAAGCTTTGATAAGTTTTTCTATAAAATAAGGATAAAATAGTGCATAATTTCTTTAGTATTATATAAGATTGTACATGAAAAATGTTTACCATTTTCTTTATTCCATAGCTATTATTGTTACTAGTATTAATTGCAAAACCATGATATGAATTTTTTTATTTTATTTAAAGAGGGGAATTACCAAAACCTTCTTATATTACCTATGATATCAAAATACGATACCTGAAATCTAGAGGTATGGGCTTGACTTTACCAAAAATGCACATAATATGTACCAGAAAATGAGCTTTTTTCATAATTTCAACAAATAGCTTGAACAATATTGGCAGGCAAAAATCTGGGAGTTAGAAAAAAATTAGGAAAATAATAGAGAATATTAGCCTTAAGAAAGGCAAGTTAATGAGTGATTCCAATGATTAAGATTCAAGAGCTGACAGATATTGGAAAACACTGAATGTCAATCTAAATAAAACACAGATGGGTAATGATGAGAACATTAAACTGGGTTAATTACAAAGACAGTAGAAGGAATTTTTGCTATTTCCACCCCCATCTTCAGTTACATTCTCCACTCCTCCCTCACTTGTTCATGAACTCAGATCAAGATCCTTCCCCCAATGAGACTTGAATTCATGAGCGTATTAATAAGATGTGGTATATGGTACTCCATATGTATACCATAGTGTACCACTCAGCCATTAAAAAACATTAGTAATCCGGATGTAACTCATTCTCCTAAGTGAAATATTGCAAGAATGGAAAATCAAACACAACATGCACTCACTATTAAAGTGAAAGTAACTGACCAGCATTCAATGGAAGTAAAACTCGAAGGAAATCAAGCAAATGGGTGGGAGGAGGATGGGATGGGTGAAATCATACCTAATGGGTAAAATGGACACTATCTGGGTGATGGCCACACTTATAACTTTGACTCAAGTGGGACATATGCAATCCATGTAACCACAACATTTATACCACCATGATATTCTGAAATAAAACCAAAATTCAAAGAAGCAAAAAGAGAGAGAGAGAGAGACACACACACACAAAGAAAAAGCTGTGGCGATTTGTAATGTAGAGATAACAAATTAAGAAAATCATTTTCTTTACTTCTTTTTGTTTTTGTTAATTTACTGTTTCTTCCTTTTTATCATTTTAGATTTTTTAATTGCTACATTTATGGGATACCTTTGGTATTTTAATACCAGCACAGAATGTGTTATAATCAAATCAGGTTAATTGGAATATCCATCATCTCAAACATTTATAATTTCTCTATTTTGCTAACATTCTATATCAAAATTAACATTCAAGAATCAGCAGCATTTCTGTATGCCAATAGTGAGAAATCTGACAAAGAAAATAAAGTGATCACATTTACAATAGCTACAAAATAATTAAATACCTAAGCATAAATTAACAAAAGGGGTGAAAAACCTCTACAATAAAAACCATAAATCCAGATGAATGAAGTCAAAGGAGATGCCAAAAACCTAAAAAAGATATTCCATGTTCATGGATTAATACTATTAAAATATCTATAATACCCAATGTGATCTACAAATTTAATGTAATTCCAATCAAAATACAAATGGCATTCTTCATAGAAGTAGAAAAAATAATTCTAAAACTGGTATGCAATCACAAAAAATCAAGAATAGCCAAAGCATTTCTTATCTAAAAGAACAAAGATGGGCTGGGCACAATGGCTCATGCCTGTAATCCTAGCCCTCTGGGAGGCCAAGATGGGGGGATTGTCCTGAGTCCACAGGTTCGAGACCAGCCAGACCAAGAACAACAACAACAAAAAAAAAAAAAACCCAAAACGGTGCCTGTAGTCCCAGCTTTTGGGAGGCTGAGGCAAGAGAATCACTTGAGCCCGAGAGTTGGAGGTTGCTGTGAGCTATGATGCCACAGCACCCTACTGAGGGTGACAAAGTGAGATTCTGTCTCAAAAAATAAAAAGTAAATAATTAAAAAAAAGAACAAAGGTGGCAGCATCTAATTACACAACTTCAAAATATAATGCAACTGTATAGCACCCGAAAGGGCATGGTACTAACATAAAAGCAGACATATAGTTGAGTGGAACAGAATATAGAAATATGCACATGCATTTTTTAGCCAATTTATTTTTGATAAAGTCTTCAGGAAAATACATTTGGAAAAGAATGAAATTAAACCTCTTTCTCTCATCATATTCAAAAATCAGCAAAGAATGAAATTAAACCTCTTTCTCTTATCATATACAAACATCAAATCAAAATGGATTGAACTTTAAATGTAAGATTTGAAACTATAGAACTGCTGCAAGTAAACAATGTAGAAATGCTTCAGGAGAATGGTCTGGGCAAAAATTTCTTGAATAAGACCTCAAATGTACAGGAAACCAAAGCAAAAATAGATAAGTCAGGATGTATCAACCTAAAAATCCTCTGAAAAGCCAAGAAAATAATCAATAAAGTAAGGAGACAACCTAAAGAATGGGGGAAAATACCTACAAACCCTTTCTTTTATATCTTATGTAAATTCCCAGTGGTGACTATCCATTTCTCAGAGGATTGCGAACATTTACTTTGAATTTTTATGAATCTGGATCCACTCACTACTTAAATTATCTATACATAAATTATTATTCTAAGTAAATATTCACACATAAAAGTGTAACTCAAGAAAATTTCATCAGTGAAAGCTGACAGACATGTACAAATATGATTTTTGAGACCTTGAAAAGTAACTCTATATTTGAGGGTTATCTAATTTCTAATACTTGTTTCACATTATAGTGTTCAAGGAAGAAAAACACATTAGAAATTTCTTCTCAGAATATGTTAAAGGACTCTGAATTATTGATTTCTCCAAAAGATAACCAGAATCAACTAATAAAGAAAGCTAGTATTATGGTAGTAAAACACCTCTTTGATTCCTGGTATAGCATAAAAAGAGGAAGTTCAAGAGAAGGTATTTATAAAATTTTTGTGTCTAGATTCAAGTCGTTTAAAGTAGATTAGTTAAAGCTGAAGATTGACTGGGATCCGTCCAATTTAAAATATGCAGTTCACAAGTCCTTGATACAATGAGGAGAATGTATTAAAGTGAGTCTTTGTTAGTAAACTATGGTTTGATAAGCAAGTTATTTGCCCTTGTCAACAAACA
The DNA here is from genome assembly GCA_963574355.1 of Loris lydekkerianus. Lineage (NCBI taxonomy): Eukaryota > Metazoa > Chordata > Mammalia > Primates > Lorisidae > Loris > Loris lydekkerianus. Next base: position 20,466 of record CAUYPK010092140.1, on the reverse strand, counting down.
TTTATTCTGTATGAATACAGTTTGGAGCATTCTTCTCCCCTTAAAAGAGAAACAGTAAATTTATTACACATTTTACACATTATCTTCTTGGACAATAATTACCTAGAATAATTCTATCTTCTCTTTGACCTAGATAGCTTTTCTTTCTCAGTCGTTAATGAAAATGTACAGATAAAGGTGGTCTTCATTACTAAAGCCCATTCTTACCAGACTCATAAATTTGTATTAAGAGTTTTATAATTTGAGGGCTTTAATAGAAAAGAGAAGTTAAATTATTCAAATGTGAAGCAGTTTGAACCGTAAGTTAATATGAATTCAGATGATCATTATTTTATAATGAATATTCAGATAAGTTCAGCATTTTTAAGAGATTTTTTAAAAACATTGTTCTTAAAACAAAACAAAAACAAACAACAAAAAAAGCATTGTTCTTGTACATACACACACACATACAATGTTGTGCCACTTATGAAAGTTCCCTATCACCACAGCTATTAGTTATATTCAGTGACAAGACCTCGTCAGTCTTTTAAATAAAATGATAAAATAATTATATCTCAATCAACAATGAGTTGATTATATTGCTAATCTCATTAAAATAGCAACAACTTCCAATTTAGAAATAGATCCTAAAATTTATTTTATTTTTTTATTTTATTTTTTTTAAGTGGAATATTGTGAGATTATTATTTTTCTATGGGTAAAGCATTTCTTTTAGATAAATCTTGGCTCATACTGGAAACTCCCAGGAGATTTTTGTCATTTGTTTCTAAAGATTTAATTTTAATGATAGAATTACTATGTGTGATCCTGTGATTCTTGGAAATACTTTTATTATTATTATTATTATAGATAAAAATATGCACCATAGATGTGGCCCAAGCCATCACCCTCCCTCCACCTAAACCTCCCCCCTCCCTTCCCCTTCCTTGGCCCTTTCCTCATAGTCTTGTGGTATAGTTGGGTTATAGCCTTCATGTGAAAATTTAAATAGAAATTGGATGTTTGGGGGAGCTATACGAGGTTTGCTTTTTTAGAATGAGCTACAATGCCCGAATATCTAGGATTTAATAATTTCAGAAGCAGGTTGGTGACAGCATAGAGGTACTCAAAGCTGGCTTTGTTTTTAAAATTTATTTCCTCTTTATGCTATTGCTAATATGTGTACACAGTGGTACATGCAAACTACCACATAATTAGAAAATTTTTCTTCCATGCACCTCAAATTATAGATAACTGAGCAGTGGCTATCATTAGCATACTTCAATGTTCAAAACTATTTCTGTATTTCTTCTATCGTAAGTCAGCCAATTAAATCCTGTGGGCCACAGAATTTGCAAGGAAATCAAGTGATAAAAGTTTCAGTTTGCTGACATAATTTAAGGTTTATAATTTCAACGTATTCTATTTATTCAATACATTCAAACCAAAAATTGGCTATGTTCAACCAAGTTTCCCAAACATCTAGTGACAGATTTTACTGCTTCTCTTCACATCTTAAACTTAAAGAACCTCCCCTTAGTCCTAGTTCGTCATATGGAACTATTTCCTCTAGGAACACTGAAAGTGCTCATAGATACATGGAGTTTTGTAGGTATGGTCTGAAATATCAGCCTTTGTTTCTTCACCCCCACCACCATTGCTTGATTGCTTTATTTCTTTTTTCCTTTTCTTCTTTCTCTTTTATTTTCCTTGATACCAGAGTCTATTGCAGGAGTGTAACACAGCTCTTGCTATGCTTTAAGAAGAAGTTAAGAACTTAAGTTCTTCAAAATATGGTAAAATTTAGAGAAGTACACTTCAAAATATAATGTGGAAGCTATTGTTATATTCAAATGGTCATCACGAGAAAACTTAAAAATTGTGACTGACCTCTCAGGATCGGAAATAAGTGCATCAGGTGATAATGGATCTCTGACTTTTTTTTTTTATTTTTATTTTTATTTATTTATTTATTTTTTAAGATAGAATCTCACTTTGCATCAGTAGAATGCCCTGCATCATACTTCACAGAAACCTCAAACAAACTCTTGGGCTTAAGTGATCATTCTATCTCAAACTCCCATGTAGTTGGGATTACAGGTGCCCACCACAATGCTCAGGTTTTTTTTAAAAAAGGGAACCTTGCTTTTGCTCAGGCTGGTGTTGAACTCCTGAGTTCAGGCAATCCACCCACCTCCACCTCCAAGAGTGCTAGGATTATAGGTGTGAGTCAGTGTACCAGGCCCTGGATCTCTGATTTAGACAGAGATTTCTACTACAATCAGAGACTTTCTACTAAAAGAATAGCAGTTTCTACAAGCACAAGTGCTCCTCAGAAGGCAGCAACATTCCTTTGAAATTAAATGTACTTTTGATCTCTGATATGCAGTAGTCTGAAAGCCTAGTAATACTTTCATTTTAATTAATATTATTATATGAAAATAGTTTTAAACGAGAATTGTACATTTGTCTAAGACACTGAAATACAAGTGTGGACTTTTTGATTAAAAAAAAAAAAAAAAAAAAAAGACACTTTGGCTGATTTCCCAAGGTAATTGTTATTTACTTTTTGGTATTTTTTTCCATTCCTGCTGAGTGTGGATATGAATCTTTAAAAAAAGAGAACAATCTACTGATTTTCCCAAATGGCTGAAGACAAATCAGGGAAAGAAAATCTTGCTAGGAGAGTAGAAAGGTTAATTTTCTGCATGTTCTCCTTGAACTTGAAGCAAAACCAGATGATGAAGGCCAGGGCTTTCTCTAAATGGCTGAAAACAAATCAGGGAAAGAAAACCTTGCTAGGAGAATAGAAAGGTTAATTTTCTGCATGTTCTCCTTGAACTTGAAGCAAAACCAGATGATGAAGGCCAGGGCTTTCTCTAGCTGAGTGAAGTTAATGTTAAAACAAATTTGAATTATTACACTTTTTGTAATCAATTCAGATATTTACTATGACCAGGAGAGATAATCAATACTAGGCAAGATGAGGTCATAAGCAAGAAGGACTTTTACCCTTACCGACTTTTTAAGATCTTTGAATCAAGCATGTTTCTTGAAAGACTGAAATGAAAAATGAACGAGAGGGTGAAGGAGGAAGTGAAGGTCACTGGCCTCAATTTCTTTCATTAATTTGCTTGCTGTAAAAAAGAAGTGGAGATGAGTGACAAATATTATTTGTGAAGGCTTTAGATCTCTTGTTATTGTTGTTGTTGTTATTATGTAACTTTGTTCAGTTTGACCCTCAATGTTATAATTTTATGTGACTATTAGTTGAATATCTGCACACTAAAAGCCTTGGGTCATGCAATCCCAATTAAGATTTCCAGGGGGCTGCTGTTGCTTGCTATTATATATTTATTAATAAATTTATAATAAAAAGGAAATAAATACATTAATCTGCTAATAACTCCTAAAAGTTAGATTAAAAATATTTTCTTTTTTCAGTAGAGGCATTTGATATTTCTTCCTCTTCTATATAGATTCAGACTTAAGGGGATCATTCATTTGGGAGATGTGAGGTAGAACTACTTATGTTATAAATTAGATATGACAGAAATCAACAATTTGCTCAACTTTATTTGATAAGGCTAACACCTTAAATATACGTAGTGAGTTCATGATTTACAGCTATGCATCTAAATGTTTATAAAGAAAAAGTATTTTGTGTTATTAGGCACTTTAGTAGCCTTGCAATTATTTAGCACTACTAAACTGTTAAGCCTCAGTGAAACTAAAATAAGCTTACTCATGGAAAACATGTTGAATCATATAAAACACAAAATAATAACACAGATAGATAATACTAAAATTTTTAAATTACATTAAATATCCAAAAATATAGCAACAATAAAAATAAAAATATAGGACTTAATTAAAGTAAAAAACTTATGCAAGGTAAAGGAAACTACTAAAAGAAAGAGCAGGCAATCTACAAATAGGAGAAAGTATTTGCAAACTATACATTTGATAAAGGACTAATATTCAGAATAAAAAAAAACCTTTCAAACTAATTAGCAAGAAAAACAATATCAAAAAGTGGGAAAAAGACATGAATAGAGTTGTTTGTCGGACAAACAACCAAGAAACTTGTGAAAAAATGATCAACATCACTAATCATGAGGGAAAAGCAAATTAAAAGCACAATGAGATACCATCTTTACTTGTCAGATACCATTCTTTCCCCTTCACCTGGCCATTACTAAAATGCCAAAGAACAATTAACGCTAGGGTTAATGCAATGAAAACAGAACACTTAAACTGTATGGGTAGGACTGCAAATTAGTAGAACGTGCGAGGAAAACAGTATGAAGGTTGCTCAGAGAAATAATAGTGGCCCTGCCTTTGATCCAGCAATCCTGGGTACCTACTTGTAGAAAATAAGCAATTTTATCAAAAAAATTTCTTGCACTCAAATGTTTATTTCAGCACAAGTCACAATTGCAAAGATGTGAAATCATCATAAGTACCCATCAACTGAGGGGTTGATATTGAAACCTTGGTATTCATGGAGTACTATTCAAGCATGAAACGGAATAAAATAGTGTCCTTTGCCACAATTTTGTGGAATTGGAGTCATTATCCTAAGTAAATTACCTGAGGAATAGAAAGCAAATGGAACTAAATGGTGGGTACACATGGGCACCAAGAGAAATAATTGACATGGAAACCAATAAGGGGAGAGGGTTAGAGGGAAATGGGAGATAAAATCTGGTACTATGAACACTATTTGGGTGTTGGGCATGCTAAAGGCCTTAACTTTAGCATTATACAATTCAGCCATGTAGCAAATACATTTGTACCCTCTTTACATAGTGAAATAAAAAGACATAAATTAGAGAATAACATTTTACACTGACAACCATAAAAATAATTTTACTTGTAGGTATTTATTGAGGGAAAGAACCTATGCTGGAATTTAACGCAATATATACGCATACATTCTAATTTTTATGTTAAATTTTCAGCATACATTCTAACATATTTATTTTACAAAGATGACAAATTAAACTCAAAAGGTAGATTATAAAAGGTTACATAGGCCAGAAGTGGTGACTTAGGCTTATAATCCTAGCATTCTGGGAGGCTGAGGTGGGGGGATTACCTGAGCTCAGGACTTCAAGACCAGCCTAAGCAAGAGCGAAACACATCTCTATTAAAAATAGAAAAAAACTAGTTGGGCGTTGTGGGGGGGGCTCCTATAATTTCAGGTACTTTGACAGGCTGAGGCAAATGGATCTCTTGATCCCTAAAGTGTAAGGCTTCTGCGAGTTATGATGCCACAGCACTCTGCCCAGGGCAACAGACTAAGACTGTCTCATTAAAAAAAAAAAAAAAAAAAAAAAGTTATATGATTTTATATTGTAGGCAGAGGGTTCAGTATGCAAATATAAACTTCACAGCTCTAAAATTTGTGCAATTTCTTATAGTCCTACCCTGAGGTAGCATAGCTTAAATTTGAGATTGCACTAAGGAGGGATGTGACAAGGCATAAAGTGTATTTCATCCTTCAGTTTAAGTTTTCCATTATAAGATTCTTTAATATGGTGCATTTTAGCATTGCATGACGTACATTTAAGAGAGAAGTTCTATTACTTCATTAGACATGTATTCATCACGTCTAATGATGAATGTCAAGGTTGATAGACGACTACCATTAAAAAGGGGGGGGGGGGAAAGCAATAGCTTTTGTTAAGCTCCTCCAGGTCATCAGAGGATTAGGCAAAAAGAACACAATTTGAAATGTTCACTCTTGAAAGCATTTCTTTCTAACTCACCTTCATTAATTTGAATATCTGGGCAAATAATAATACATAGAAGAAAGCTGTGAGAAGAGAAGTTTAATGTACAAATACAAAATCCTCCTTTTAGTTCTTCAGAGAAGTCTGGATAAGAGCAGAGATAAGGCCTCTGTATAATAATGTTTGCAAAATACTTTTTGGTGTACTAATTTACCAAATATTTTAAGAGATTCTATTATGTGAATTAGGGAATTTATGTATAGAAACATTCATACGCACACACCATTTCCTACCTATATCTCTTCAAGGACACAAACTTTACATTAGGACCTTGCACAGTTTAACTTTGTATTCTGAAGTTCTTTTTTCCACCAATCCTGTCATGAGCTGGACTACACAATTTTTCCTTACGTTCTAACCATAATTCATTATACTCCTATGAGTTCTTTGTAACACTTTTTTCTTTATTTGCAGGAAACTCTTTGAAAATAGACCATCAATCAATGAACATGCTCATGAAAAAATGACCTTCATGTCTATTTTTTGTTCTACATAATTTCCCTCCTTGGATAAATTCTTCAAGGTAGTATTATTTTTTCTCAGCTTTGTCTTCTAAGATTTTGCTGTGAAATTGTTATTGGGGAGAGCAATGTATCTTTTTGTGTACATGTGTTTTATTTATTCACATATATGTGTAATATGCATTACATTTCACATTTATATTATATATAAATAAATATTTATATGACTGACCAGTTAGCTCATCAATTATCTAACATCTTATATTTTTTTTATTTATACTTTTTTAGGTAAGCAGACAAAAAGATTGGACACATATAATAATTAGAAAATACTTGTATGGGTGCATATTTCTCTTTGAATACTTTTACTATTTTGAATATCCAATTATATGATCTACTTAGAGAAGCCTTAATTACTTTTTTTATTTTTTATTTTTTACATGTACATGTGTTTATTAGGTTTTCACTTTTTGCATTCACAAAATTAACAAAGGTTTAAAATTTAATAACAATAAAAATGTTTAACATAAGGACTAGAAACAAAAAGAACAAAGGAAGATAAACACATTCAGAAAAGCAATCAGACAATTGCTGCATCGAAATATTAAGCAATAATAATAATAATGCAAAGAAAGTAACATTCACATTGTCAAATAAAGTATTTCTGTTATAGAATGCTTTGACTCTGAGGTTCAGTATGGAGTCATAAGTTAACTTCTTCTTATTATTTTTTCCCAAAGTCTCAAAAAAAACGGACAACTAATATTTATAAGTAAAAGTAAAAGATAATTTCAAAAAACAGATCATGCCAAATCTTATAGATAATGGAAAAGAAGAAATACTTAAAAATCATTCCACTTAATGTGGAGACACCTGATATTAAAAGAGAAGCCTTAATTACTTTAAATAATTTTTAAAAACATTTTATGAAGATTAAAAAGTAGTCCTCAAATAAGGCTTTGCCTGATCATCAGTTCTTACAAAGGTTAAGAACATTTTGAGGTAAAAATGGAGCTATTAAATCTATTGTAGTAGTTTGAATAATCAATGAACTTGCCTGTTTTGGAATGATGAACTTCTATGATGAAGTTCAGTATCAAACATGAATGGACTTCCCTTTAGAATTACATTTGAAATATATCCAACAAAATTTTATTGAAATATTTCTTTAAAAAAAAAAAAATCAGGTCTGGTCAACACTTGTAGATTGGTAAAAATTAGTTTATTCCGTGGGAGCCAACACTTCCAAATCTTATGGCTAAATACAACAAAATTTTAGTACTCATACTATCCTTGTAGCAAGGTGGATAGATATTCCTAACCCAAAGCGTCACTTTGAAACATTGTCTGCAGCAGACCTACCACCATGTAGAGGGAGCATCTGGATAAGCTGATCTTCTCACTACCACAGGTGGTGATGAGAGGCCTTGAGGGTCTTAAAACTATAAGTTAAATGCTTTGGCACAGAGGATCAAATTTACCATCACTCATGACCTTAGTCTTACATTATTCATCAGGATTTATCACCTGGCCCCCCTTTGTTGCAACAGAAATAGAATGAAACAATTCTGCTATGTGTTCAAAAGAACAGTCAGCCACGCAAGAGAATAGCAAGAGCCTTGTTTGAAACGTAAATTTATTCTGTCACATATATTCATATATTATTTCTTAAGAAATTTTCGTAAAAATTCCCAGTGTGTAACAAATTATATAATGAGGAGAGTTTAATTTTATACATGATGATATTTATCAGTATCTTAATATTCAAATTATTTGATTAATCTTATCACAATCCTTTGTTTAAGTGTATTATCATATTTGTAATTTTAATATTTAATAATCAATAATTTCCACCTTTGCTTATTATGTATGTCTTCATAAATTATATTTCCTAGCTCAGAATTATATAGTTTAAGTTTTTCTAGATACTTTAATTAGAAAAATTAATATTTATAATACATTTTTGTTATTAAGGAAGAAGAAGAGTAGTATGTTGACAGAGGTTCTAAAAAATTATTCTAATGTTTTCTCAAATATGGAATGTGTTCATAGCTCATATCATTTTTTTAGAAAGAAACATATTTGGCTTTGTTTCCTTATAATAGTTTAAAGGAATTTGTAAACAGTTGTTTATCATTTATACAATTTGATCATATTATTACACGCCGTGTCAATGCTTTTTACAACACAGCATGGCCACATTACATTATGTTTATTCATATAAACTGTAGCTCATTTTCTCTAATTTTATTTCAGCACTTCTATGAGATTGCCTTTAATAGTTGAGTCAACGTTTTTTTAGGTGCCTGTTATGCTCAAGGCACTATAATACCTGCTGCAAATATTAGGCTAAACCTGATTAATATAATGTAGTTGAAGAGATAAAGGATTTATACAAGCATTTGTTTGGTTGTTTTATAGCTCAAGAGAGGTCATTTTCAGAATTGAATAGTAAAATAGAATTACGTTCACAGATATGGGTAAATCTTTCTTATCTGTGCATGGATTGTGGGATATGTGTAATTCGAAAGACAAATCATTTCAAACCCTTTACATTTCAGTTTGGAATAATTAATACTACTTAAGGCAGTGGAATAAATAGCCACCTGATATATATTTTTTTTACATTAAAGCTGGAATTGGCTGCCGTGTCTGAGTAAACTTGCATTACAGACTAAGGCAAAGATCTGCTTTGTGTACTGGGGCTCATGGAAATTAGCCTAGAATTAAAAATTCAGCATGAAATGTTCTCCAAATGAATAATCACATGTGAATAAATAGGTATGTTCCTACAATTATGGTTTAATTGAAGAAAAGACAAATTCTTACTGTGTCTGACTTGGATGAACTGATACAATAATAATCAATGTTGGATATATGCTGACTAGATAACAATTCATAGATTACATCTCCGCATCTGCCATTTGGCATTATGTCTGTGCTATTTATCAAAAATCTAGCTTTAGTCACAAAGCTCTTGTATATAACAAAGCTATAGCCTGCCTTGTTTCTAAATCTAATCCTACAAAGTAATATACTTTCCAAAGACTTAACTGTTTTACATATTTATGAATTTCTCCACAGGCCCCCTAAGGGATTCATTTCTCAATTGTGTCATAAGACACCACAGTATAATGCTTGGCTTATTTTCCCATCAAGTATTGTTCTACAGCTACATGGTGTTTTCTATTTGTCGTTGTCTAGAGCGCAGCGAGGCTGTAGCATTGACCCAGCCCGTGCCATGTGCAGGACTCATGCCTGCAAGCACCGGGACTCACAAGACTTATCACTGTGCGTTTCTTTCATATCAGCAAGCTCATCTGCAGAAATACATTCTGACTGAGTAACCCTGAGGTAGACAATGTTTAATTCTCCATTTCAAAATCTTCCAGGAATGGAAAAATGATTCAGCTGGAAGGCATCTGCCCTGTCAGCACCCTATTATCCTAACACAGTGTTGACTCTTACTGGTTTCGGTTATCCTTACACAGTTTGATAATCATTTTTGAAGCTGGCCTAGTGTATAACTTAACACTGGTTCACAGTATGCTCAGGATTAGTTTTAGCATGATACCTATGGATTTGCATCTATCATTCTGGCTAGATTTTCTATTCTCTACTTTTGAGCAAATACACTTAGAAAAACGTATTTGAAGGAAAAATTATTTTAACAATTTATTTGAAATCATATTTATTTCTTTCCTTCAAGTTACAAACTTTTAAGGTTTTTAGTCATATCTGAAGGAAATTATTAAAAATTGAAAATTCATTTGTTAAAAATATCCTGAAGCTCAATTACCGATGTTTTAAAATTCATGTATATGAACATAGTGAAAGAGCTGATAAGTGATAATGTATAATGTAAGATATGAAGTAATAGCAGTAAGAAGGTATATTTAAAAATTTGATCTTTTTTGAAAAAGAAATAATCCATTTACCTAGTTATTTCATTCTGTACTTCTTCATATGTTTCTTAGATGATGATGATAACAAAAAGTTATTAATTTTTTAAACAGAAGAAAGTATTTAAAAAAATTTTTTTTTCAAATTAGCTGGACATGACAGATAGTTGTGAAAAGTAACAAGCCAAAAATAGATGTGGAGGCTATAAAAAAGCAGAAAATAGATCAGAATTTTAATAGGTTTAATATTAGGTTGAACCTAAAATTATGTTTTCTTTATAAAACTAGGGAATATATTTCATATAATATGACATCATTACAAAACTTTCAACTTGAAGGTGGCATTTTCTTCTTTGTGACCTTAATACATTTTTTTCCCCAATTTTTGGCCAGGACTGGGTTTGAACCCACCACCTCTGGTATATGGGGCCAGCGCCCTACTCCTTTGAGCCACAGGTGCTGCCCGTCCTTAACAAATATTAATGCTCTTAATACACATACATTTAGTTGTATTTCTTATTATTTGAAAATTTCTATAATCATTGAATAATTCTTGAGTTTTTACTATACATTGGATAGTTATCCTATTGTAAATGTGTGTGTGTAAAGTATTTTACAGTTGTTGTAACAAACAACCTCAACCTTGGTAGCTTTAAACAACAGTTCTTTTATTTATTTAATTAATTAATTTATTTATTGTTTTTGAGACAAGAGTGTCACTATGTCACCCTCAGTAGACTGCTGTAGTATCACAGCTCACAGCAACCTCAAACTCTTGATCTTAAATGATTCTCTTTCCTCAGCCTCCCAAGTAGCTAGGACTACAGGCACCCACCACAACACCCAGCTTTTTTTTTTTTTTTTTGTAGTTGTCATTGTTGTATAGCAGGCCCGGGCTGGGTTTGAACTGCCAGCTCCCCTGTATGTGGCCAACACCATAGCCGCTGAGCTACAAGCGCTGAGCCTGAGCAATAATTCTTGAGGCTAGAATTCTGAAATCAAGATGTCAGTAAGGTTGGCTCTTTCTAGAGTTTCTGAAGGATAATCTGTTTCATGCCATTCTCCTTGTTTCTGATGGTTGCCTGGGAGCTTTGGTGTTCCTTGCCTTGTAGACACATCATTCCGGTCTCTGTCTCTGTCTTCACATGTCATGCTATTCCATGTGTCTGTGTCTCTCCTCTGTTCACTACATAAGTCGTGTTTGGTTTTACAGCCCATCAAGCAGACAGCTAGGACCTCCAGCTCATCTAGGGATAAGGTGTCCTTTCTTAGAGCTGCCTCACAGGTGCCCCACCAGGGAAGAAGGATGTTGTGGGTACTCATCTTGGTGTTGCCCCACCCTGAACACCATCCAGAGCCACTGCTACACCTGGGAAGGGAAGGAATGCTTTATCAATCTGGAATAACCCAGTGCGGCTATAATAGGATTGGAATGTTATCCCTAAGCTCAATTACTAGTGTATTAAAATTAATGAATACATGCACAGAGAAAGAGGTGATAAGTGATCATGTATAATGTAGGTTATGAAGTAATAATATCAAGAAGGTATATTTAAAAATTTATTCTGTCATTAATTTATAATCTAGTGTTTCAACTCACCTCATCCCCAAGGGGGGCTTTCAGAGAGGGAGCTCACATAAGTAGATGTAAGCTTGAGACCACCAGTCATTTGGTAACGTCTCACACCTCCCAAAAGCCCCTCCCTGAATGAGACCAATGAAAGGAAACAACCTGAGAATTCCCAAAGTGAGTCAGTGAGTCAGTGAGTCAGACTATCTCTTTCCAGTCAGGGAGACAGACCTGTTCCATCTTACAATAAAGAGCTGCTGGGATGAGATTGTTTCCGTCTTGTTGTCACTCCAGCTCACTAGTTCTATTTATGATTTTTCAAAGCAAGGGGCCAAAGAATCAGGATAAAAGTATGCCAAGAGGCTGGGCCTGACACTTTGTTGTGTCTGGTCATTCTTCAACTAACAGCACACCAAGAACCAAGAAGAGACTACTACCTTGACAAGTCCACATAGTCCAATATCATCTTAACCAACTACATCTACAAAGGCCCTGTTTCCATATAATGTCACCTGGACAGTTACAGAGGTCATGACTTTATCACATTTTTACTGAAAATCCAATCTGATCAACTTTATGTGGGCATAAAAACATGTACATATATGCATAATCACATATTCGTACATATCTACATATATGCACACATGCATGTCTAGGCATATACATATGTGTACATGTGTTTATATTTATAACTCAACTTCATTAATAAAGCATATTATAAAATAAATGTTTTTCATTTACCTATTGTAACACAAGCCTATGCCATTATCAGGTGCTGCTTTATGTACATTGCCTTAACTAATAAAAAAAAAAAAATCACTGCAATACTAGACTGGGTCAGGGCATTATATCTTAATTGAATAAATTTTTAATTTAGTCAATAAAAATTATGTACAGTTTTATAATGAAAAATGGATAAAGTACACAATGGATTAATGTAATGTTTACTTTTTAGATATACAATATAACATTTACTCTGACTTACTAGATTTTTTTTTTTTTTTTTGCTTGCCCCAAAAGGCCACTTTCCCTGACTGGGAATTGAACCCGGGCTGGGGCAGTGAGAGTTCTGAACCCTAACCATTAGACCACCAGGGAAACTTCACAATAGATTAAATGTTTTCAGTATTTGAAATTATATAGAATGACAACTAATAATGAACATTAATTTTAAGACCAAATGGATTTTTTGCATCCATGTAATTCTAATCCCTAACTGTATAATATATCAGAGTGGATGCTTATAAACAGAGAACAAAGTTGAAAGAATTTTACAATGGACACCAAGATATCTATTATATAGATTCTGCTGATAATATTTTGCTATTCTATTTAATGACATGTGTATCAATTTATCTATCCATTTATCTATCCAAGAGCCTATCTAAATTTTGAAGCATTTCAAAGTAAATTGTGAAAATGTGTATACGTCCCCCAAAACCCTCTTTATGATAAAATAAATCAGAGGTCAATATTTAGGGCAGTGTCATTTAATTTGATGTAATGTTTACATAAAATACCATGCTCAAATATTAAATATATATTTAAGTTTTGGAAAATACATTTATTCTTTTAATCCAAATCTCTACAGATAAATAACTTGATAGTCACCCTAGAAAGTTATTTTATGGACCTTTCCAGTCAACTCCCAATTCCAACCCCCCAGAGACAACCAGCATGCTATTTTATTTCCTTTATAGATTAGATTTTACCTCTCCTAGAACTTAGTTTATGTTATCATGCAATAAGCATCTTTTGTATAATGCTTCTTCCACACAGACCAATGTTTTTGAGATTCATTTATGTTGTAAATATCAAAACTTTACATATAGAACAATAAGAAATTTACCCTTCTTCAAGTCATGGCTGTCCAAATTATTTCTAAATTTTAGCTTTTTAAAGAAAACATCCATGAACCTTCTTGTGTAAATGCTTTTATGATGACTTATTTTCATTTACTTTTGATAAATGACTTGGAAACACATAGTTATAGCTAGATAAGGTGAACATTTTTTTTTAAACTTCTATCTTTTTGTTGATTGCACCAATGTACTCTACCACCAACAAAGTATAAAACAATGTAATTATCCTTGCTAAGTGGCAGTAATGTCAGTCTAATTTCAGTCCTTCTCTAGGTCATTCATTTACATTTAATCTATGTTTAACATTTGAGGAATGATAAAGCATATTCAAAAGTGCTTGATCATTCTATAGTATAACCAGCAATGTGTAAGAGCCAAACTTTCCAAACATGCTGGCCAACATTTGTTATTGTCTGTATTTTTTACTTATTATAGACATCCTCAGGGGTGTGAAGTATCTAATGGTTTTGATATGAATTTTCCTAATGACTAATGAATGATGTTGAGCAAACTTCCATATGATAACTCTCTCCTTAACTGTCTTCTTTAGAGAAATAACTAGCCAAATGTTATCAACAATTTAAACTTTATTGTTAAGTTGAATTATTTGGTCTTCATGCAATTCATCTGTAAATTATATGTATATTATTCATGAAAGTCCTCTGTGAAATATATAATTTGCAAATAGTTTCTGCCATTTTGCCTGTCTTGCGTTTTGGATGGTATAATAATAGTATTTTTAAGTAGGGTACAGTTCAAATCAACTTTTCCTTCTTGTGTCAATTTGTGCTTTTGGTATCATATCTAAAATCCACTGACTAATGCAAGGTCAAGATTTACTCATATTTCCTCCAAATAGTATCATGGCTTTAGCTCTTACAGTATCTGTCATCATTTTTGGCTAATTTTTCTTTTTAGATGACATGAAGTTGAAATCCAAGTAGATGTTTTTGTAAACTGTTATGTGTATGTCTCAACAGCATTTATTTAACATATTATTTTCCCCCAATAAATTGCCTTAGCTTCCTTGTTAAAAAAAAAAAAAATCAAATATCCATAAGTATGTTTGTTTTAGAAAATTCAATTCTATTTTGCTTATCTTGTGAACTTACAGACACTGTCATTATTAATCTAGTTATGTAGTGAGTTTTAAAGTTGGAATTGCTGTCTTTTGAATGATTTCTTCTTTTTCAGAATTGTTTGGACTATGCATTTTCTATGTAATTTAAATTTTAGAATGATTCATAATTATGGAAATCTTGATTTATTTAGATCTTATATTTATTCCAATAATATTTTTTAGTTTTTAGTGTACACATTTTGCTTATTTTTAACAAATGTATTCCTAAGAATTTTATCTTTTTGTTGCTATTAGTGGAATTGTTTTCTTAATTTTATTTTCAGATTGCTCCTTGAAATTGTACAGAAATATAATTAATTTTTCTTACTATCTTGAATCCTGAAATTTTACTGACCTCATAGATTAAACTGAATGTGTTTTTAGTGGAATCCAGGATATTTTTATTTACATAATTATGATATCTGTGAATAGAGATACTTTCACTTTTTATTTTCTAATTTGGATTCCCATTATTTTTAGAAATAAATTTATGATATTTTAAGTGTTACCAAAATAGTTTGGATAAAAGAAAATCATGTTAATTTTAGTGGTATATTATGTAAGTGTTTTCACATTTTGGTTCTAGATAAAAAAAATAATTGCCAGATAAAACATAGAAATTTCAGATAAACAACAAATATCTTTTAGTATTGGTATATTCCAACTATTGCCTAAGATGTTTTTACAATAAATATTTTTAACCAGAAATTCTGATTTAATAGCTTTCTGTATATTTTTTACCATAGATATAACAACCCTAATAGAGATATGGAAAAAAGTGAATATTTCTTTAAAAAGTATAAATACAGAGAATTTGTACCTAGACTCTTGCCTCACTTTTGTAAATTACTCTGTCTTTTAGCTTCACTTGGTTGCCATTACATCTCTGGCAAATGAGGAAGATAATGCCTGACCTCACTTTCTTTACAGGAACTTTATTAGAATAAATGAGGCCATGTACACATAAACACATAGCATCTTGGAAGACAGTTACTCTATAAAGGTGTAGTATCATTATTACTATTATTGTTACATTAGAGAGAGAATTTCAGCTTGCTGAATACATTATAGTAATTTCCTACAAAAGAGAAAATAAAAATAACATTACAATGTAGATTTACTGACTTTGTCATTCATTTTATTCAGCACAGTGTAAGAATATGAATTTCCCTCCTTTGGATTATTACACAAGTACTTTGTTTTCCATCTCATGTTACCATTATGTCTTCTTAATCAGAACCTAACAATATGTATGCTATTGTACTTGCATTTCTTCTTATATTTCTAAAAGTCACTGAAGCCTGAATAATCTCATGTTCTAGGTATCAGACTTTTAAAGTTTATATTTTGACCCTTTTTATGCAGTCATATAGTGAAAATAAATTGTTTCTGCATCATTTATACAGAGTACATTATATTTAACCCTATGAATGCTATATGGTGGTTTACATCTTTAACAAAATTATCAGTGTGTTAGTTTTTATACTTTAAGTTCCAATTGCTTCTTATAACAAAAAAGGTTATATACATGTGACTGGGAGTTTTCACTTTACACAACAAACATTGGAATGAAAAATCATTTTGGCTAGCTAGATAAACATGGACAAGTCACCATCTATTAGATTCTTTATGTGATAAATTAAGAAATTAGACAAAATTATTATGGATACCTTTAAAGCATACAGAGTATTTAGGCAGGGATAATTTCATAAATGTCTAAATTCTAGAATCAAGTTATGAAATATTTGTATAGTGTATTTCAAAGAAATATGTAAGTAGAGCATTTTTCAAGCTTTGGTTTTCTAAAGTAATTAAAATTCATGGGCTATGACTATATATATATATATATATATAATGTTTTTAGTTCCCTTTTCTTCTAATTCTTATGAAATGTTAACTTTAGCATGCAATTTATAAAACAAAACATGTCATAATAAGGGTAGACACAGGTGATGTTCTGAAAAGCAATTCAACTGTGGAAGAGCTCTATTCCCAGTATATATTTAATTAAAAATACTCTTTCACTCTCTCTAATCAAGAATTTACATTATGTTTGAAATTATTTTCTTCTAATTATTAATTTTCAACTTAATTGTCTTATGGTATTTCACCTAAACCTATAATTTACATTAAATATTGTACAATGGAGCCTTGAACAACACACATTTGAACTGTATCATGGACTTTCTTCCATAAAATTTACTCCGATTGTCCCTGCCTTTCCTCCCTCCCCTTTCAGCTCCTCTACCTCTCCTGCTTTAGTCACCCCTGAGACAGCAAGATCAACCTTTCCACTTCTTCCTAGTCTTCAGCCTACTCAATGTGAAGAATTTGATGATGAATCACTTCGACGAAGGAAATGGTAAATGTATTCCCTCTTTCTTATGACCATCTTAATAACATTTTCTTTTCTCTAGCTTACTTGATTGTAAAATACTTTTCTCTAGCTTACTTGATTGTAAAATATAAAATGCATGTAGCGTACATAATGTGTGCCCATCAACTGTTAATGTTATCTGTAAAGCTTTTAGTCAGTGATAGGCAATTAGTAGTTATAAGCTTCCAGGCAGCCAAAAGTTAGATGTAGGTTTTTTACTGTGGTTGCTGTCTCTAAGCCCTAGGTAAATAAAGGGTCAATTCTATATTATAATAAAGGTCTCTTTATTTTCTGTAGATTTTTTAATACATTTGACAGTAATTATAATCTATTTGCTTATAACTTGTAATTGCTTGATAAAATCTAATGGATTTTGTTGTTAAGTTGTGCATTTATTTGATGCTATGTGTTTATGTGTACATGGCCTACACATAAACAACGTAACAACAATCTTTGTTGTTAAGTTCTGCATTTATTTTCCACGAGCCCTTAAAAATAGATATTTTATTTTTGCTTTTATCTGCAAAGGCATTTAATATTTTGAAGCTAATGTGTCATATTGGCTGCCCTTGTCATCTTACATCAATCATACTCCTTTCAGTGAGACATAATCTGATTTTAGTTGATGAACATAACATGATTTGAGATTCAAGAGCCTCACCTTATATAAAAGGTCAAAGAAAACCGAAGTAAAGTGAAAATTTAGAATTAAAAACAAACAAAAATCCTTCTTCCGGGAAGAATTTGAATATACAAAAGAAAAAAAAGGTTTTTATTCCTCTCATAGTCTTACCTCTCAGTTTGATTTATATATGAATTGCATAAGTTAGAAGAAAAAAAATTGCCATAAAGCTATTGAATACAGGCGCAATGAAGATTGCAGTATTATGCATGATTTTTTAGACAGTACAATTTTTTTGAAAAACATATTTTTATAGTTAATGAATTTGTCATTAACTACATTAACAAATATTTGCTGATGAATGTTTCGGTAGGCAATGTTTCATTTTATAACTTTTTTATTTTACTGATTATTCTAAATTCTCTCCGGTCATATAGTTTAAGAAAAAAATTAATAAGAATCTCTTATCTCCATAGCAGACACTAACATTTTTGCCATTGTTACTACCTCACTCTCCCTCTCACTTTTCAATCTGTTTTTTTTTTTTTTTTCAAATTTTATTGTTGCTACGTTAAATATCCCTGTAACCCACACAGAACAAATTTTGTACTTCTTAATTATTTATAAGGCAGTTGATATAGCTAAGTTCAGAATAAGTGAAAAATGAAGAATGCAAAAATAAAATAATAAAATTTGTGGACTTGAATTATTCTATAAATATCATTCTTTTTTCACTTCAGTTAGCATGCAGGGAAATAAAAGATCGCTGTTTCCATTGTACACATTGTTTATTAATTTTTAATATTGTTTTCATTCATTAGGGTTTCTATAGAAAAATAGTAAACCGGGGCATTTATAAACGTTTTAATTCTGGAATCTGGGAGGTTCCAGATCAAGGAGCTGGCAGATCTGCTGTGTCTAGTAAGAGGCCTGTTTTCTGCTTTATATTATATTTTCAAATAACACCATCTAGTGTTTTTCTCACATGATAGAAGGAAAAAAATAAGGCACCAATCCTATTGAGAGCTCTACTCTCATGACCTAATTATCTCCAAAAAGCCCAATTCCTAATACCATTACATTAGAGGGTTAAGTTTTAGAATATGAATTTTTGGAGACACAAATATGTCATCCATAGCAAATACCTACATATTTTTTTAAACTCAGATTTGAACTAAAGTCAAAACGAAATGTAACTCTCTTATTGTTTGCAGTAAAGTCATTCTAGTACAATTGCACATAAGATGAGAACTGAATAAAAATCACAGTAAATAATTCGCTTAGTCAATAATTTGTCTTGAGACCAATGAAATGTCATAAATCCCAATAGTCTCTGACTTTCAAATTACAAGGTTCTGTAACAATTTTGTGTTTAAAACATGCAGTGATAATGAACAGATCAGAAATTTACATATGTGAACATTATCACTGAAACAATTATAAAAATAATAGACTCTATCTCTTAAAAAAAATGTTGGATATACTGAAATATTTAAACAGAAAGTAAAGAGAGTTCTCATGCATTACCTCTTCCCCACCACTGTCCTCTCCTATCATTAACATCTTGCTTTTATGTGATACCTGTGACAATTGATGGACCAACAATGATACTTTGTGTATGCTTTTATTTTCTCTTCCTATTTTATTGTATGAGCTAGAGCTTATGGAAGGTTGTTTAGTGGGACTGTTAGAGGGGACAGAGACATGCTTTCTTTGCGCTGGTCATAGGGGGAAAGGGTCTTGTGCCTCACTAGTCATTATGATGTCAGCCATAGGTTGTATTTTATATATTCTTTATCGAGATGAAGAAGATTCTCTATATTCATAGTTTCTGAGACATTTTATGATGAATGGGTGCTGGATTTTGTCAAATGCTTTTTCTACATCTATTGATATAATTATGTTTTTCTTTTTTAGCCAATTGATGTACTGGATCACATTAATTGAATTTGGGATTATAAAACTGTCCTGAAAAACTAAAATAAATCCCACTTAATTATGCTGTATAATTTTGTGCAGTTTTGAATTAAATATGCTAATTATTTAAAGACATTTTGCACCTTTGTTCATGAAAAAATATTAATTTGTACGTTATCTTTCTTAAAATTTTTTTTTAGGCTCTTATAATAGGCTAATTCTGGTCCCATAGGATGAGTTATGAAGTATTCACTCAGTTTCAATTTTCTGGAATAAATCATAAAAAATGAGCATCATTTGTTTCTTAGATTTTTGCTACAATTCACAGGTGAAAATATGTTTTTTTTTGTTTGTTTGTTTTGTTTTGTTTTGTTTTGGGGGAGAGGTTATTAATCATTCTTTTAACTTAATTTATTTAATCTGTGGAAGACAGACAGATTGTGTGAAGGATTCTTTTTACTTAACTTAATTGATTTACTCCTACTTGCTTCACTTATTTCATTTCTGTAAATATGTATTGATTGTGATTTTCAAATAATTGGTCTTTTTTGCCTAAATCTTCAAATTTGTGTAGATTGAGTTGCCCCAAATTTTTATTATCCTTTTAATATTTGGGGAGTCACCAGTGGTGATCCTCCTTTCACTGCTATTGTTTGTGTCTTGGCCATTACCATCCCACCTTGAATGTATTTTTTTTTTTTTTTTTATGGCCTTTTTTTTTTTTTTATTATAGATAAAAATATGCACCATAGATGTGGCCAAACCCATCACCCTCCCTCCACCCAAACCTCCCCCCTCCCTTCCCCTTCCTTGGTCCTTTCCTCATAGTCTTGTGGTATAGTTGGGTTATAGCCT
>CAUYPK010092139.1:0-20208 GCA_963574355.1 Loris lydekkerianus | reverse complement strand
ATACCTACCTGATGCATGGGAGGGGATTAAACATTAAATTTGCATAGAGTCCCCCTCAGCCGACTATGAAACTAATTTAGGGCTTTCACATGAAAGCTATAACCCAGTTACAACCTAAGAATAGGGGGAAGGGGGAAAGGGAGGGGAGGGAGGGGGAGGGGGTGGAGGGAGGGGGATTGGTGGGATTACACCTGCAGTGCATCTTACAAGGGTATATGCGGAACTTAGTAAATGTAGAATGTAAATGTCATGCTACGGTAACTAAGAAAATGCCAGGAAGGCTATGTTAACCATTGTGATGAAAATGTGTCAAACGGTCTATGAAGCTAGTGTATGATGCCCCATGATCATATCAATGTACGCAGCTATGATTTAATAAAAAAAGAAAAAAAAATTACACCTAATATATCCCTAAAAAAAAATAAATAAATAAATTTGCATAGAATAGTAATTCTCAACCATACTGACATATATTGGAATTATCTGTTTAAAAATTAACCAGCTTAAAAAAATACATCCTCATCCCTGGGTCCTGCCCCCAGAGATTCTGATCTGGGACATTTTAAGCTCTGCTGATTATTCTAATGTGTGGTCAGGGATGAGAACCACTCGCGTAGAAAGAACACAACAAAGCCTCTTGCTCAGCACACAGAGGGACATCTTCCACGGGGGCTCCCACCTGGGCACCTGCCCCTTTCCCCCGGGGTCCACTCCAGCCCATCCTTCCTCCTCGTCACCCATATGTGCATGTCCCTCCACATCTGTCTTAAATTCTTCTGAGTTCATTTCTGCATCACTGGCCTCTCACAAGAGTCAAAAGCCACTCAGCCCCAAAGCCAAATGTAGGTTCTGGAACCTGGAGACATTCTGGACCCTTCCTGTAATGGTTAGGTGATGCAGAGGAACAAGGACAACTGGGGTGCTGGATCTGAGAGCAGTGGAGATGAGGCTTCAGCTCAAAGGTTTGGGGAGAGGAGAAATTGCCCCATTCACCTCCACAGGTTTTAAGAGTCATCAATGATGGCGTGTGCAACTCTTCTGGAGGACAGATCTTTGGGGGGATTTCCGTCATATCAGGGACAGGGTATGTGTGGCTTCATGAACTTCTCCTGAGGCTTCAGCTCCCCAGTTTTGAGTCTGTTGTGTCTCCAGGCACAGGGACAGGAGGGACCAGGCCATGGGCAAACCTCCAGACTTAGCCCCACGGCTCAGTCCTGCCGCAGGTGCAGGAGCAGGGATGTGGGACGTTTGGATGCTGATTTTCCGTGTGAATTTCTGGCATTTCGGAGCCCAGAGGATGGCCGTCAGCTGGGAGACTCGTAAGGAGAAGACGAAAGCACAGCTGATTTTTCTCACATGGTACTCGGGAGAAAAGGGGAGGTGATATTTACGCCATTAGGCCTGAATGCTCTCAGCCCATGTAGGTTATTTTATTGACTTTTTCAAATTTCAGATTATTATCTGGACATCTGTAGCTCAATGGTTGGGACACTGGATATATGCACTGGGGCTGATGAGTTTGAACCTGGCCTGGGCCTGCTAAACAAAACAAATAAGCAACAACAACAACAAATAGCCAGGCATTGTGGCAGGCACCTGTAGTCCCAGCTATGTTGGAGGCTGAGGCAAAAGAATCACTTGAGCCCAAGAGTTTGAGGTTGCTGTGAGCTATGACAGAACAGCACTCTATAGAGGGCAACAAAGTGAGACTCTGTCTCAATTAAAAAAAAAAAAAAATTAGATTATAAACAATTGGTGGTTAGTAACCCAAACAGAACATTAACTTACATACACTTTTTACATAGGTCCACGGAGGACCCCCAGTAATTAGCGTACTCCCACAAAAAGCAGATAGAAAATGGAGACAATTTTATCAAATTGTGTCACCGTCATCTCCCTATTGCTTTGCAAAAGGGTTTTTTTTTTTTCCTTAGGAATTTTTCCATCGTTTGTACTTTTCACACCCAGGTCATTGGTTTCAGCCAAGTGCGACGGAAAAGGACAGACGTGTGTGAACAGGGCCTGTAAAATCCCTGCCCAGCCAAAGGGCTTTGTTTAACCCATTGGCAGGACGGACACTGGGCACCACATTCTTGGTGAAAAGCCTGTTTCACAGAGAGAGTGCATTCAAGGAGAAAATCAAGCTTGAATTGCCATTTCTAAGGCAGACTTTGAAAGACAGATGGAAGAAGCGGGTTCCATGGGAAAGGAAAGAAGGAAAGAAAAGAGAAGCAACAACTGGCCAAAATAAAGGCAGCTGCGGCTGGGAGCTCTTTCAGAATTGCTGGGAACCTTGGGAACGGCCTAGTCTTCTCTCCCGGGATGAGACCCCGGGCAAAATGACAGTCCAGTGACTGGAAAGCCTTTCTCCGAGGCCAAGCCCCAGGCAGAAAGCGTGAAAAGACCTTGCTAAAGCCTTTCTCCTCTTTAGAGGAACAATCGTGGAGTCAGTAAAAGACATACAAAAGTCCTCGGGAGGAGGTTCTTTACGAGGCCTCACTGACCTCCAGAAGGTTCTAAGGGAGCTCTCTAGAAGGTCTGGGAATGCCCCTGAATTGCCCTGATGCTGAGAACAGGCCAAGTTCAGAACAAGGGTTCTAAGCCTCTTTGGTCACGTGTAGACGACATTTGATTTCTTCCCATCACCCTGGGCACGGTGCTGGCCTCCACCAGTGTAGACAGAGTTGGCCACACCCAGCACTGTTAGAGACAGTTAATGTTTCTGATGTTCTCAAGTACCCAGTATATGTTAAAAGGAGGCGTACTAGAGTACCACATTTTCTAAGTATCTTTTTGTTAAAACCTGTATGAAATATCATTTTTTGGAAACAGAATAGCTGAATGACCTTCTTGGGCAGGACATACCTTTACGTCTGGGTCTGAGGGAAGAGTTTTCTCTTACTCTGCTATACCTGTAATCGGCTGCCAAGACCTAATTTGCCAGTACCTAGTCTTTCTAGATGTCAAAGAGTTTGCCAGAGTTTGACAAATGTCCAGTTGCATAAGCAATTTTGTACCTTTTGTATTAAAACGCACAGGAAAGAAATTTTTGTCTCCAGTGTTTCTGCCCCTTCTCTACCATCTAGAACATAGATCATCTGTGATCTCAGCACTCTGGAAGGCCGAGGTGGGGGGAGTTCGAGACCAGCCTGAGCGAGAGGGAGACCCCATCTCTACTAAAAATAGAAAAACTAGCCAGGCATGGTGGCAGGCACCTACAGTCCCAGCTACTCAGGAGGCTAAGGCAGGAGGATCACTTGAGCCCAAGAGTTTGAGCTAAGACCCCACAACACTCTATCCAGGGTAACAAAGTGAGACTGTCTCAAAAAAAACAAATGTTGTTGAAAGGTCTTTCCTCCTCGGTGCTGGTCAAGCACCCATGAGAAACAGGCACTGTGCTGGACACAGTTAGGATACAGAGAAATGTGGGTCTCCAATGGCAAAACATTGGGCTTCAGACCCACCCACACAGTGACCCACGGAGCCTAGGCAACAGCCTGGAAAACCTCGCCTCACCCCAGAGCTGAGCCGGCCCTGCTCGCGTTTGTGCCTGATGGATTCTCATCTCACCGCAGAAACCGAGTCTGGGTCGCGGCCAGGGTTCCCAGGATTGATTGCCTGCTGGGAATAATATTTTTCTCCTTTTCACAAACTGTCAGAGCCTCCCACACCCATGCCCTTCAGGCCCTGGGTCTGTGAGCCTCCTGGGATTTCTCCGAAGTGGAACAAATGACATCAGTCAGCAAAACGCCACAGCAGACAGCTCCGTGGTCAGGCGTGAGCAGAGAAAGAGCGCCCCTGTTTCAAGTCAAAACATGGCAGTGGAGCTGGGCAGGCTGGAGCCGGGAGGGAGCTGGACAATCTCCTCCCCAGGGAAGGAGAACTCGGGGTCCTCCCAACTCTCCATCCATGGCTGAGCATCCGAGAGAAAAGAAAGCGCCAGCCATGGGGTTGTCTAGAAACTCAGCCATCATGGGCATCTGCCGTGAGCTGGTACTGTGCCCTATGACTCCTTGTTCAAGAGGCCCAGTGAGGGCACTGCAGGGCACATCTGCTCCCAGGGTCAGGTTGGAGAAGGGGCAGGTGTCCCGGCAGGTGCATGGATGGGGGAGTGGCTCCAGATTCCCCGAGGTCTCTCCTCACTGGAGGAACCTGCTCTCATCTTCTCCCCAGAAAAAAGAGCACATTGAAAGTCCAGAAAGATGGGGCCCTTTTTAGCAGGGGTATTTCCTGGGACCTGGATTTAGGGTGCAGGCGACACAGTGTGGTGAGGTGGACCTGCACTGTTTCCCTTTATCCACACATGCGTTACCCGCGTTATCAGGAGCACCGCTGTTTCTGCAACGAAAGTTTGTTTTAAAAGCACATCCTGAGAATCATCCAGTTGCTTCCCGAAGATTCCATGCCCAGCAAACTGAAAGCCAAGGTCCCCCAAGGACGCACAATTTTCTCTTCGGTTCCACCGCCCAGCAGGTCTCAGCCCCAGCCTCTTCAGGATTTTCCACCCTCAGCCTCAGCCTCCCAGGTGTGACACACTTCATGTATCTCATCCTGCAACGCCAGGGCAACCAGAGGGCTGCTCAGTGACTAACAGCTGCCAGTGTGGCTGGAGTGGATCCCCTGGACGAGGTGTTCACAGCCCTGGTGGGGTGCGGTGGGACAGCTCGGGATTTCATCATGCTCCTCGGAGCAGTGTGCAGCTTAAAGCTTCTGAACTGTGAATCCCTGAATTTTCTATTGAATCGTTTTTGATCAAGGTTGACCACAGGCTGCTGAAACAACAAAAAGCAAAATCGCAGATAAAGGGAATGATTATAATTGCACGTGTAGGAAAAGACGTCTTTACGGGCACTATTTGTAGTAAGAAAAGATCACAACATAAACGATGATCAAAGGAGAATTGATTAAATAAACCAGGGCACAGCCAGACACCTGAACAGAGCACTGGGCAGTCGTTAAAAAGAAAAAGTTCAGCTCTACTCGTGCTGGGTATTTTTGATGACAAAATAAGTAAAAAAATAAATAAATAAACAAAAAAGTTAGACACAGGGCAGTGTGCCCCATAAACCATATTAATATACAAACAGGAAGAAAGTATTCTGTAGCTGTAAAACTATCAACAGTGGTTATTTCTGGAAAAGAAATCGGGTGGCCACGGACAGGCCTAGAGAGAGGCTTATTCTATTTATAACCTTATTTCTGCATTTTAAATTTCTTAACATAGGTTTGTTTCTTATTTTTAAAATGATTAAATAATTTATTTTTAATAAAAATTGGAATTTCAAACCATCTGACGGATCTTTCTGTTGCCATGGATGGAACGTTAGAATGAACGGCTTTTCGATTAGGCAAACGCTCTGGTGGGCTGTTTAGTTTGTTTGTTTTTTTCTTTTTTTTGAGACAGAGTCTCACTCTGTCACCCTGGGTAGAGTGCTGTGGTATCACAGCTCACAGCAACCTCAAACTCTTGAGCTTAAGCAGTTCTCTTGCCTCAGGCTCCCAAGTAGCTGGGATTAGAGGCGCCCACCACAACGCCCAACTATTTTTAGAGATGGGGTCTCGCTCTGGCTCTAGTTCAGGCTGGTCTCATGAGCTCAGGCAATCCACCCTCCCAGAGGGCTAGGATTACAGGGTGAGCCACTGTGCCCAGCCGTGGTGTGCTGTGCTGATTGAGAAGTCAAGTCTGCTGATCACAGTCTGGAGGAATCTATGCTTTGCAGGATAAAGCAACGTGGACGTTATACTTTCCAAATGAGAACTTCACGTTTTCCGGGAGAGGATGAATAGGAGAGGCTTCTAGAGCTCTTGAACTGAGAGAAAATAAGGAGTTTGTAGGCATGGAGTCAGGCCACGTGGCAGCTAAGTCGAAAGACAGCCAGTTAACCCTGCCTGCAGCAAGTTGGAGCTGCCTATTATTCACCTCACTTGGTTTGGTTCGGGTTTTTACAGCATGAATGGCGTTATTTGGTTGTAACAGGAAATGGAAGAAAGGCAGGGATATAATGGCATCTCCTCTGTCACCATTTGACAGAGTAATATTCAGTTTTAAGCTAGTTCCTTTTCTGTTTTCTAGTGTAATCTGTTCTGCCATGCCCACACTTTCCGTAAAAGTTCATTACACATAAACAGTTTGTATGGATGGTTCTTTATGGAATGAAAGAGAAAGAAACTGGCCTGAAGTCTAGAGCATCAAACATACTGATGTGTTGTCTGTAACAGGAGAACAGCCTGACATTAGGAGCCACCTGTGAGGACATGATATGAAGAACACAGTATCCCCACGCTTGCCAAAACACGCTTAACCTGAATCTAATCCATTTACAGAAAATACCGGGGACAGATAAACAGGTTAAATGACACCTCTGAGGGTCACCAGACGGATCTAGAATGTGGGCTATTCTGGGAGACAGCTTGGCCTGGCATCCTGAAAATGATATTGTCACGGGAAAAGAATAGTAGGGAGACTATTGTGACATGAGACAGATTAAAGAGACACTAAAACACGCTAATGTATGACCCTTGATTGGATCCTGGTTCAAAAAGACAGTAGATATGAGATACAAATTGTATGCTCTACTATTTTAGAAGTCTGGACTGCGTGTCCCACTCCCTCTACCCGAGCCCACACCTGTCCCCTGCCCGCGACCCCCACTGGGGGTACGTCAGGTGCACGGGCAGCATGGGGGAGGGCTTAGTATTAAATGGGGGGTAGTATTAAATGCTGAACTGATGGGACAGAAAAAAAGTTGCTTGAAAAAGTTGCAGGGGGGAGGGGTGCATGAGGAAATGGGAATATGGGCTGACTTTTAGAAAATACTGAAGAATCATTGACTGTTTTGAATGAGATAATGGTTTTGCCGTTATGGAGGATAGCATCAATACTTTTAGTTACATGTAAATTATTTAGGACAGAAGTATCACCTTCGGACAAAGCAGATAAGGCAAAATATAAACAATTGTTAAGTTTAAGGTGATTATATTATGCTTTTAACTTTGTAGTGTGTTTGAAATTTTTCACAGTGAGGATTGGAGATCAGGCTTCGAAGAGCAGGGATTTAATGCAAGTGGCTTAGAAGAACCTAAGTACTGTTTCAGCAATCACTGGAACGTCCCCCAGATTCCACGGTGAGCCCTTGAGCCATTCTTCTGATTTTTTTTTTTTTTTAATTTTGAGGCAGAGTCTCACTCTGTCACCCATGCTAGAATGCTAGGCTCACAGCAACCTCAAACTCCTGGACTCAAGCAATCCTCCTGCCTCAGCCTCCCGAGTAGCTGGGACAACAGGCACCCACCACAACACCTGACTAATTTTTCTCTTTTTAGTAGAGATGGGGTCTCACTCTTGCTCAGGCTGGTCTCCAACTCTTGAGCTCAAGCAGTCCACCAGCCTCAGACTCAGAGTGCTAAGATTACGGGCTTGAACCACTGCCTGAGTATTTTTTAAATAGTGGCCCACACAAGACTTTATTCAACTAATGTTTTATTAAGTATTTGCTATATGTGCAGGACTCCGTTAGACCCTGTGTATATAGTATAAAGAAAGATGGTTTATCTGAGCCCTGATGAAGCTTCAGTGTGGGGAACATTCAGTGGCAGGTGCACTCCTGACATCATTCACTGCTTGGTGCCAACAGCCCATCCCTGCCTTTGTTTCGGAGCCTGACGGGGGGAAGGGGGCGGGGGGGGAGGCAGTGTGTGCTGAGCCCCAGATATGAGTCAGCGTTGAGGCAATGCTGTCTTGTCTAGGGACAGCCAGGTGATCTGCACGGCTAATGCAACTTGGAGAAAGTCCACTGGGAGCGTCTACATAGGCCTTTCCTCCTAACCCCAAAATGCACAAGCTTCCCACCTGGCCTCTGCCCTGTGAGGCCACACTGCCTTGAGCTGTGGCCTCTGTCATTACCTGTGAGACAGGTGGAGACACAGAACAGAAGGAAGGAACTTCCTCGGGGCCAGAGCCACCCAGGAGACCCCCAGTGCCAGGTTGGGATCTCCAGTACAGGACAGCCACACACCCCGCAAACCCTCCCACCAGGATCACAGCAGCTCTCCAGTCCTGCCCTTTGACCTGCAGTCCCACTCCCAGAGACTGAGGATGTGGCTAAGCATTTGCTCAATGATTCACGTGTGATTATAAACAGCACAGGTGTAGCTCCTAACAGTAACGACAGATTTAAAACCAACTCAAACATCCACTGACAGAACGTGGGTTGAATGGGTTAGAACACAGTCACACCAGGCGATGCCAGTCAGTTACTAAACACACACCGTCAAGAGCACATGGGACAGGGAAGGCGCTCAGGAGACATTATCGGGAGGGGGAAATCTGGCCACACAACACAACGGACATGTATTATGGTTCCCTTCATGCACAGGGAGACAGAGAGAATGGGACAAGAGAAAGTCTGTGTCGAGGACCTCACAGCTGTTATCTGCAGATGATGGGATTACCGGCATTTTTTAAAAATCTATTTCCACCTGTTTTCATCAACGAACAGCCTCCCTGGTATTTTCCATAGGCCCTAGAACGGTGCTGGAGCGCAGCAGGTGTGGCCCTCCTCCAGAGGTAATGCAACAGGGAGGCTGGGAGATGACTTTGGCCTTTGTGCTTCCAGATCATTCCTGGCACACTCGATGGGTTGGGCAGCAGCAGTGTTCCATTCACAGAGAACTCGGACTCATCCTAAGCTTTAGTTCCTTGCCTCACCTAGAGCGGCAAGCTTTGCTCTACAGTTTTACAAGTCTGGATTGCGTGTCCCACTCCCTCTACCCTAGCCCACACCTGTCCCCTGCCTCCAACCCCGCACAGGGAATGTGTCAGATGCACAGGCAATGTGGGGGAGGGCCTAAGGGTAGTGTTAGGTGCTGAACTGATGGGACAGAAAAAAAGTTGCGTAAAAACAGTCTCCAAGCCAAGCCCAATTTAATAGCTACTGAGAGCCACGTCATGCATTTTTCATTCCAAGCGTGATGATTCTGTACCCATTATCCGCCTGGAATAATGGCACGCATTGAGATGAATGAGCTGGGATCCCTGTTCACCACCTACTGCCAGAGGGAGACGTGCCATGAGCAACGAGAATTCAGGGCTGCCGAGCAGGGTGCACAGTGCTGGTACTAACCTATTTACTCATGCTGCCAACCCAATGGGAAACAAGGGCCTTTGCCAATGGTGAAGGCAAAATAGAGGGGAGAACTGATCATTTGGGGAAAGATTGAATCAGAAGGTCTCCCAGAGGAAGGAATGTTTGAACTGAATGTCAAAGTAGGAGCAGGAGTTTGCAAGGGGAAAGCTCATGCGCAGGGGAATAGCAGTGGCCAGAGACAGCCTCTCACACCAGAGGGCACCCAGAATGCTTGGTAGCCAGGGTTGGGCCTAGTTGTTTGTTTGGTTGGGTTTTTTTTGTTTGTTTTTTTTTTGGTTTTTGTTTGTTTGTTTGTTTTTTGAGACAGAGTCTCACTCTGTCACCCTGAGTAAAGTGCTGTGGCATCATAGTTCACAGCAACCTCAAACTCCTGGGCTCAAGCCGTCTTCTTGCCTCACCCTCCTGGGACTACAGGTGCCTGCCACAACAGCGGCTAGTTTTTATATTTGAGTAGAGATGGGGTCTCTTGCTTAGGCTGGTCTCAAACTCCTGAGCTCAAGTGATCTACCTCCCTCAACCTCCCAGAGTGCTGGGATCACAGGCATGAGCCCGTGCACACAGCCGGGTTGGGCCATTTTTAACAATCTCCCCTCCATAAACTTATGTTTAGTCATATTCACAAAATTAAATGCATAATGATAATGGCCAGAGTAAAAATGCAGACTATGTCAGGCTCCTTATATTAAGCTTCATGTATATAATCACACGGTTACAAAAGTAACTGTCCAGTTTTAATAAAATCAAAGCATTTTTTTTCACTTCTAAAGGATAAAATAAAATCAAAGCATTTCTGGAATGGTCCTTTGGTTTTAGAACAGACCATAATATAAACCTATTTTCATCTTAAAGATATGATCAAATTCCATGAAATATTTCACCCGCAAGCTACAATTTGCTGAAGCCAAACAAAAATACCCCACCTCCCAGTTCACATGGTTTCACTGGTTTAAATTTTAAACACTCATTTAAAAATTCCAACTGGTCACGTAGGATGACAAAGAGAAATAACTCGAGTTCTGTTTCTCTGCATTTCTGATCTGTTTATACTGTTTATTTGAATCCACTGTCTACACAGAGGGGTACGTAGCACTGTGCCCAACATAGGTGAAGATTCTGAACTATTGGGAACCTGTTCCTGAAACCCAGGCATGCAGCTGAGTCCACATGTGTCAGACACTGACTGTTTAATTGGGAGTTCTCTGAATTAACTTCCTTGTATAAAACAGTATTTACAAACAAATAAGTAATAAAAATCTGCTAATTTGAAACCTCCATATATCATTACTTCTCAGCCATCACCACAGAATTGTTTAAGACTTGTACCAACAAAAGATTCTTTTCTGGAAGGTGTACACAATATTTCATCAGCAACCTGGTTTAGAATGGCCAGCACATGGTAGCCGCGATAAAAAGTAGACCCAATTGGAGCCTGTTTTTGTTATTGTTTTTCAAATTCTCTACAGGCAAGCGCCCTGTTCCTGCCTATACCCCGGGCAGAAGGCTCGCTGCCCCCTTCTTGGCGTGCTGCTGACACCAAGCATTTCATCAGAGCTGAAACTTCAGATAAGATGGGAGCCAAGCTAGAGAAGCAGTGTTGAGAGATGAAGGCAGGTAGAGAGAGCTGGGCAGAAACAACAAGGGAAAAAATGTGTATTTTATTCCACCCAGAGATAATCATCCTGGCAGATAGAAGAGAAAGCCCCATCAATCCCACCTCTGTGTGGTGCCCAGCCTTCCACACAGACGGCCTTGGCGCCCTCCCACCATGACTGGCAGGTCCCCTCCAGGAGACCCCAGTGGACAGAGGCCAAAACCAACCCAGTCGGCACCTCCAGGGTCCACCCTCTAGAGCTTCCCCGCAACCTGCAACGCGGCTGCCTTGCCATTTCTTTCATCATTTGGCATTTGTTTCTGCCCCTCTTCTCATAAACAAGGCCCTCCTCAAACGTAGTCTGTGTCTCTGCCTGCAGAGACACGGGGTTCTGGGAGCTATTCGGGGACCGGCTTTCACACAGCTGCCTTTACACCTTATAAGGACGGTTCTAGAGGGATGGAATGTCCCTGAGCCCAGGCAGACGCTGACTCCACACTCTCAGGAGGCTCTAAGAGTGTCACTGCGGCCCTTTACAGACATTCCCATGACTATGATCCACAGCAGCTTGCTGTTGGGGCTTCCGTAGGAAACCCGAGATCTTCCACGAGACAAGGAGGAATCTTCACTTTAGAGCAGTGTTTTTCAATCTTGTTTTATCTCACAGCACACTTTAACCCATAGTTAATCTTCAGCAGCACATTTAAATTATGTTGATCCAAAAAAAAGAGTAAAAAAAGGAATGTATTTACTGTACGTTGAACTTCTTTTGACAATAATTTAATGAATGATCTTTAAAAACTTTCCCAGCACACTGACTGAAAAATCACTGGCTTAGGGAAAAGCAAAAAGCACCAGGTAAAGAGAACGAAGCATTAGGATGTGACCCGAGATAAGAGTTTACAGTCACGTTCCATGAGGACCA
Organism: Loris lydekkerianus; assembly: GCA_963574355.1. Classification (NCBI taxonomy): domain Eukaryota; kingdom Metazoa; phylum Chordata; class Mammalia; order Primates; family Lorisidae; genus Loris; species Loris lydekkerianus. The sequence continues at coordinate 8,546 of CAUYPK010092139.1, read as the reverse complement.
ACCAGGAGACAAGTGGGTGTGGAAAATCCAGGAGGGAGTCAAATTATATTCCCCTGTTGATGGGGTCTTCTCCATATCAGAAAAAGAGCTGGGCAAATTTCCTTTTCTATCAAGAGAATAAGGGTGGGGGATAAAAAGGGGCCATCAATCAGACACCTGTGTGTTCCAGCTTTGACTCTGCTGCTCAGCACCTGTGTTGTGCCCCACAGGACACTTCACTTTGTTTGGAATCTTCAACATGTTTGTAAGACGTTGAAATTAGAGGATATGAAAACATCGGACACCTGGCAATGGGAAGCTGCCCGGGATAGATCAGCTTACTCCCCTCAAAGTGAATTAAGTCATAGAAAACAATTCATTTCCTGTAGATCATGAGAATTCCAAAATGTTTTATTAAGGATGGTTAAATGTCTACAAAAACAGCGAGTCTGATGAATCCCCACATAGTCTGATGAATCCCCTCATAGTCTGATGAATCCCCTCACCAGCTCCATTCACACCCATCCCCTTCCCTCTGTCTGATTATTCTGAAAGGAAGGACCTCAGACAGCATGGCATTTTATCCATAAATATGTCAATAATGTATAAAAAGTGACTCTTTTAAAAGTTTTAATATATTTACCACACCTAGGAAAATACTAATAATTTTTTCATATCATCAGAAATCAGTTGATATGCAATTTTTCTAATCATCTTATCAATGGCACAAATGTGTGATTTGGGCTTTTATTTTTTACAGTTTGGGTAAATCCATAGCCGACATTTTGCAAATGTAGCTCAAGGTCGTCTGTACAGATGCCCCACCCACCCTTTTGTGTTCACTGGCGATATTGTGTTGAAGAACTCAGGGTATGTGTCTGAAAGAGCAGCCTGCAGCACAGATTTGCTGGTGCATCCCCTGTGTGTCTGTGAACGTGCTCCTCTGTTCTCTAGGCAAGTCTTGGCAAGACTACTTTATGAGGGCGACCGTCAACATGGTTAAAATGATATTTACAAAATCATTTTCCAGGAGATTCCAGAAACAAGAAAGTTCTACACTGCTTAAGAAGGCAAAGACATAGTCCTGTCTGGATTTACAGTGGTGATTTAATAATAAAGCCTACACACATGTGACAGATAAACTTACAGCTCAACAAATAGGAAGTTTAGGATTAAGTCTGATCACAGACAGGAAAAATTTTTTTTAAGGTATCACATTGTTAGAATCTATTTTTATTCCCTGAATAAATTAAAGGAATCTGCATGCACTTGCTGGTCTTAACTATAATGAGGTATATTCACAAAGCTATTTTCTTCCCTGGAAGTTTCAGAATGGGGTGGGTGAAGGGTGTCCAGAAGGCTGTTTGCAGTCATTGGCGTCCAAATCAAACAATGATGCTTTCTCCTCATCCTAGTCCAGTCTGTGTCTCTGAGTTAGACCACCACGGACTGTGTAGCTTTTAAAGAAAAGAATTTTATTTCTCACAGTTCTGGAGGCTGGGAAGTCCAATAGCAAGGAGACAGCCTTCAGTGAGGGCCTTCCTCTGGCAGAAGGCAAGAAGGAAGGAGAGGTCCCTCGACGTGACTCACACCTGTAATCCCCGCGCTCGGGGAGGCCTCAACAGGAAGATCTTTTGAGCTCAGGAGTTCAAGACCAGCCTGAACAACAGTGAGACCCCATTTCTACTAAAAATAGAAAAACTAGTCGGGCATGGTAGAGGATGCCTGTGGTCCCAGCTACTCAGGAGGCTGAGGCTACTCTTGAGCCCAGCAATTTGATGTTGCTGTGAGCTATAATACCACTGCACTCTATCCAGGGCAACAGAGTGAGACTCTGTCTCAAAAAAAAATAAAAAATAATAAAAAAGAAAGAAAGAAAAGGGAGCATTCCTCAATCTAGTTATTGCAGTAAGTAAATGATCTTAATATCCAGATTAGCACAATTTTGCTGTATCAAGATTCTTCACATTAGGAAACAACATGCTTCCCTGAGGCACTTAAAACAGGTTAGTTTCCAAAACAAATTTTGATCAATGTGCAATTTTTTTAAAGATATATTTCAAAATGATCAAAGAATATACATCACCTATTATCTACAAGTAAGGGTGAAGGAAATTACCTTTATGACTTAAATGACTATGCTGGTGCCTCACGTGTGTGCAGGTGGACTAGGAAACAAGGTTAGTCTCTCATTCTAGGTGTGTGTAAATCACCAGGTTGTCTTCCTTAAATCAGACTCAACTCCAAGCCACCATTTCACTGAGATATGAAAAGCCCAATGCAGATGCTTCCTCCTATTCAAGATTATAAAGAGGCACATGGAGCAAAATAGCAGCTCCTTGTTCACACCCACCCAACCCACTGATGTCTGCAGCTTCCAGGCCAGGCAAGATGGCAGCTTCCATGATGAGGGATCAGCCTCCGTGGTGCAGGACCCTCAGGGCACTTCCCACCTCTGTGGATGCTGCCAGGTCCTGAAGTGTTAGCCTTCTCAATTCAAAAGCAATATTTTCTCTCTAATCCCTGTAGCATAATCCCCTCAAGAAGCTTCTAGAGCTCAAATATAGGGAGGACACTACTAGAAGAAATCCAGGAGTCAACTCCAGAAAGCTCAAATCCAGTTGCACCCCAGTCCTAGTTTCCACTTGGCCTTACATGACTGAATTTGCCCAGATGAGGGCTTCTGGGTGGCGGTTTGTAAGAAAACAGCATTAAGGAGGTGTTTTGAGAGGGGATGCTTAGATTTCTCCTAGTTTCAGAGTTCTTCTGGCCCCAGGAGAGCATTGCTGAGTTGCTTTGCTTTCCCTTGGGATTTTTTCTTCGATGTAATGTGAAACTTTACTGAGCTAAGCTCCCTGAGTCTCTAGAAACTTCGACTTATTCAATAAATAAACATCTTTATTTAACATCCACTATGTTCCAGGCACTCTGTTAAATGATGGGAGAAGTTAGAGTAGGACATGATGCCACTTGGAAGCGTTCTCAGTCTTGTGCACAAAGGCAAGGAAGGTTGATGTGTGGCTGGAATGTGCCCAGGAACAAGAAATATAAGGAACAGGTCCTGCCCTGGTGGTTCCACTCCATCCAAAGCTCTGAACAAGGCCACTGCACCCCCAGAGAACAGATGAGCTCCAGGTCACAGATGCTAACTCTATAATGGTACTTCTGGAAAGGCAGAAAAAATTTCAAGCAATCTTAAGGGCCTGATAAGATTTAAATTGGGTTTTATATTCCTCTCTCTTCATTTAAAAAGAAAGTTTTGGCTAGATGCAGGGGCTCATGGCTCTAATCCTAGAACTCTGGGAGGCTGAGGTGGGTGGAGACCCTGCACTCAGGAGTGCAAGACCAGCCTGAACAAGAGTGAAACCCATCTCTGCTAAAAATAGAAAAACTAGCTGGGCATTGGGACAGGTGCCTGTGGCCCCAGTCACTTGGGAGCCTGAAGCAAGGGATAACTTGAATGCAGGAGTTTGAGGTTTCTGTGAGCTATGACACCATGGCACTCTATCCAGGGCAACAGAGTGAGATAATAATAATAGTGATCAAAATAAAATAAATTTTTGGTGGAATGTTGTGAACAGGCACCATGCTAGCCCTGGGAACACAACATAGAGTCCAAATTCATGCCTTTGAACACTCAGCGAAGAGTGAGAACCCATCCACACAGTGCCTGGAATTGGAGACCATTTCAGAAAGGGAATGTGGTTTCCGCTGAATTTTAAAGGGGGTTAGAAGCCAGCCAGGGAAAAAAAGATTGTGGGGAAGGGATTCTAAGCCAAGGAAACACCAAGAGGACAAAATAGGATGAATTCCTGGGGTGTCAAGGTTGAGTCTGTCCTGCCTAAGGAGAAGAAAAAAGCAGTGAAATCAAAGCAAAGGGAAGCTCAAGGCCGGGAAAGGATTATCCTTTGTCTGTCTTAACACATGGAAATAAACAATGTGTCCTTGTGACAGGTCAATGTTAGGGAGAGGCTCAAGTTCTCTTCCAACAGCCTGTGACTCACAGCACCTTGACTCAGCTACGCCACCTGCACAGGGGCACGTTAGGGCAAGATGGGGACCAGCACGTGCCAGGGAGTCTCTCCCTGTCCTGAATATGGAAACACCACCCTCCTTGATTGGCCGACTCATGTCTGCCTAAAAACCCTAATCGAGGGTGTTGATGCAAGAGAATAAATCCTGTCTACCTCTGAGCAAAGGAACAAGCAAAAATGGGTTCACCTGTAGCAGCGACATGACCATCACCCAAAAAGGCCATTTCTGAAGGTCATGTGCAGAATGCACAACCTCTGCCCATGTGTCTGAGCCAGGCACAGTGCTCCCAAGATTATCATTCCAGGCTTACAAAAGAGAATACTAGAAAAAATAAAATTTAGAAGTCTTACTTTCAACCTAAATAGGAGGCAATATGTGTCATCTGGGTTCTGTTGCTGTATCAGAGAAAGAGAGGATGGGAGAATGCCTCAGCCCAAGTTCAAGTCTCTGTGAGAAGAAGAAACAAAATTATCAACATAAGAAATGAAAGAGAGGCATCACTACAGACCCCAGGTGCATTAAAAATATTATCAAGGAATACTATCAACAGTTCTGTACACCCATAAACGTGATAACTTATATAAAACAGATTAATCCTGTAAAATATACAATCTATCAAAACTCATTCAAGGAAAAATAGGTTATTTGAATGGCTTATGTCTATTAAAGAAATCAATTAATAATTTATAATCTTTCAAAGCAGAAAGCATAGGCTTAGATGACTTCACTGATGAATTTTACCAATGCCTTAAGGAATAGATTATACCAATTCTCTGTAGCCTGTTCTAAAAGACAGAAGATGAGGGAACACTTCCTGATGCATTCTAGAAGACCAGCATTACCCTAATACCAAAACCAGACAAAGACACTGCAAAAAAGGAAATCTACAGATGAATAGCTCTCATGCACCTAGATGTTAAATCCTCAATAACATTTTAGCAAATCTAATCTAATGATGTATGAAAAGAAGTCGACACCACACCGAGAGGGACTATTCCAGGCAGGCAACACTAGCTCAACATTTGAAAAATCAATCATTAATTCCATCTCATCAACAAGCAAAAGAAAAAAAAAGCCTGTGTTTTTCTAAATAAGCATCATTTCTCTTCTAAGTCATATTTTGCCAGGGTGGGGAAATTTCACGTCAGGGGGTGTTGTGTTCCCTGTATTCCCTGGGCTAGTGTCTGTGTTCTGGAGATGGGTAGTAAGACACAGCAGGTGGGTGGATGGGGTGTTCCCCAAGAGGGGCCCCTTGGAGCCCAGCAGCGACTCCCTTGCAGCTGTGTCGGGACCACAGGCCAGGGAGTCATTCTGCTGCTTCTGAGCAGGACTTTAGAACCTTCTAGAGGCTGGCTGGGTCCCTGAGCCATGCTCTCCCTAGGGTGTGGAAGCTCCCGGGGCCTCTGACCTGTGGCTGTGCACTAGTTCCTTCCTGTGTCCTCTGCCTGGCTTCCTCCCACCTCCCCCAGCCACCCGGCTCCTGCCCAGTGCCTATAGTCCAGCCAGCAGGCACACAGGTGGGGGCAGCCCATGGTCTCTCTAGGCAGCTCAGCCTCCCTACCATTCACACAGGACATGGGCTTTGGAAAAAGAAGCCAAGGAAACCTTTTCTGAGTTTAGTCATGTTATTCACCCCCACACCTCCCAAGGTAGTAGGCAGAGAACTGAACTGTTAGTAGAATAAATGAACAGAAGGGAGATAAGGCCATGTGGAGGGAGGGGAGACAATTCGGACAGATTAAACCCACACGTCGAAAGTCTGAATGTCACAGCCAAGCACAGACGTGAAGAAAACAGAACTTTCTGTGCTGCTTTATAACTGAGCTAAGCTCTGTGTGTGTTGATAGCAGAAGACGATGTAACCTTGCCAGGTCAAGGTGAACTCTCTCAGTTCCCAGTTGGTGTTTTCCTCCTCTCTGAGTAAATGCTCCTCTCCCCTCCTCTTCATCCCACCCTCTCTGACACGACCTGCATTCCAGGGGCTTATACAGTATCTTAATACCGGAAAAGAGAGACGTCTGGTCCAGGGCTGCCTCAGGTCTATGCCAGGCTGACAGAAGTGTCCCATGGACCTTCAGATGACAGGGTTGGCCTCGGCCTGGCCACACCTGCAATCACAGCCTCTTGTGGCCTCCAGGGACAGGCCTACAGAGAAGGCACACTCGTGCCTCCAGTGTGAGGCCTTCCCAGCCCCCGCCCTCTCAGCTGCTTCCATGCCCCTTCAGAACACTCCATCGTGTTCTCCTGCCCCAGCCCTGCTCTGATGGGACCCTATGAGGCTGCCCCAGTCTACGTGTCTGGGCACTTGCCAGGCTGCCACACTGCCCCTCACCTCCTTGGGAACAGGGCTTCACAGATGGAGCCCCCAGAGCCATATTCCAGAAACCCAGGCACAGACTCCTTCTGCTCCAGGACCCCTTCAGTTTGCTAAGGGCAGTGGTCCAATCATGGCACTATAACAACTTTAAAATGGAGGTGCCTTGTTTTCAACAGACACAGCAGGTGAGACCACGCAGGTGGTACCTGGCAACATGTAATGCATTCCCCAAGAGCATCTTATGCACATAGAATTCGGGAGCCCACTGGGGGGCACATATGAGCCTCTCCCTTGAGAATTTGGCCCAAAGAGGAGGATCGCGGATCTGAGCCCTGATCTGGTCACCACCAGTTCTCTACCATGCCCTCAACTGGTCCAGGCTTTCTCTTTCTGGCAGGAAAACAGATCTTACATCATCAAACAATCATCTCCATCCTAATTATTTACATGATGAAATTCAGCCAGGCATGGTGATGGTGCCTATAGTCCCAGCTACTCAGGAGGCTAACGCAGGAGGATTGCTTGAGCCCAGGAGTTCAAGACCATAGTGAGCTAGGATTCTGCCTGTGAATAGACACCTCACTCCAGACTGGGCAATATAGCAAGATCCTGTCGCCAAAAAAAAATAAAAAATTCATGCTCTCAGTCCTCCAGGATTTATCCTTTGGGCTTAAAAAAAACTTTCTATTTTAATTTCCTTGCATTTCAAGCTCATGGATCTGTTTTAAAAATCTACATAGAAATTCAGGTAGCCTTGGCTGTATCTGCCTTCCTGCTAAAGCAGTGGATGCTTCAGCCCTGTGGGTCCAGCTCCAGAAGAAGGCTCCGGAGTGCAAGGCCAGGAAGTCAAGATGGAGGGAGATTAAAGAAACTTCAGTTACTATCTCAATGCTTGCCCTCCTACGATTTTCTTTAAAAGAATGGAAAAGAAAATCCTGATTCAATAGCATTTCAACTGGGCCTGCTTGGCTTAACTGGGAGTCAGGGGAAGCCAGCAGAACATCTATCTGTGAGAAGTGAAACCCTCTGGAACCTTAGGCAGCAGTCTCGGCCTCCATGAAGGTACAGCAGTGGGCCTTCCCTAGGTTCACTAGGCCACTCACATGCTCTAGAGATATTGCAGGAGTCAGACCTGATTTCACCCTCAAGGTACCATCAGTCCAGAGGGGAAAGACAGATGGTCTGCCATTCAGAATAAAATAACATGATACAAGAATACTCCATACAGCGTAAGAAAGGGCTGTGTCACCACGGGGAAAAGCCCAATTCCTTCCTGTCTGGTAGAGGTAAGGACGTTAGCATGGAGGAAGTCACACTAGTATTGGGTCTTGATGGATGAGAAGGTCTCCAGAGGCAGCATCTGAGCATAGATCAGGCGTGCCCGCGCGGTGCTATGGGGAGCTTGGAAAGCTTGGAATCGTGTCTCCCACAGCTGTGTGGTCCCACCTGTCTCCTGACGCTCTACCCGCCTGCAAAGCCCAGGGCCCTCCAGGAAGCACTGACGACCTTTCCTACACACACCATCTCCTGTCAGGGTCAGGCACATTTAATTCATCTGTAGAACCCTACAGACAGCCCAGTGCCTCCCCCACTGAGGGGTCTTGAGAGGTCAAAGCCACAGCCTCCAGCTTCCTTGTGTATCAGCAAATACCCCAGTCTTTGTGAAACAGCTGGAAACTTTACTCACCTCCCGCTGCCCCTGTGGCTAGTTAATGGTTAGTTTCTAATCACTGCAGAGGTTCTACACGACTCAGGGCTCTCCTGACATTCCAGGAGGTCACTAGAGGGACATTCTTCTGAACAAACGTGACCCCTGGCACACAGGCTCCGGCTGCAGCAGGCCACAGGAAAGAGCCTCTCTCCTCTCCAGGGCCTGTGATATCAACCCGTTTCTGGGGAAAAGAACCCAGGCACTGCCGCTTGTGCAAATGAATCCACAGTGCCATGAGGGGGGAAACACAAATCTGCTCCACCCACTTTCTTTTTTTTTTTTTTTTTTTTTTTTTTAGTTTGTCTTTTAGTTTTTGGTGTTTTTTTTTGAGAATTATCCTTTTTATTTATTTTTTTTCCTTTTTTTTTTTTTATTATAGATAAAAATATGCACCATAGATGTGGCCCAACCCATCACCCTCCCTCCACCCAAACCTCTCCCCTCCCTTCCCCTTCCTTGGTCCTTTCCTCATAGTCTTGTGGTATAGTTGGGTTATAGCCTTCA
>CAUYPK010092138.1:0-28781 GCA_963574355.1 Loris lydekkerianus | reverse complement strand
ACTGGGAAAATGCCAGGAAGGCTATGTTGAATATTGGGATGAAAATGTGTCAAATGGTTTATGAAGCTAGTATATGATGCCCCATGATCATATCAATGTACACAGCTATGATTTAATTAAAAAAAAAAAAAAAAAAAAAAGTGAAACAACAGTGTATAAAAGGAAGAAAATCCTTATAAATTATAAATCTGATAAGGGATATGTGTCTAGAATATATAAAGAGAACTGTTACAATTCAATAATAAAAAGATAAATAATCCAATTAAAAAGTGGACAAAGGATCTGAATAGACATTTCTCCAAGGAAGACAAGGAAGTGGCCAATATGCACACGAAGAGATGCTCCACATCACCAGCCATTAGAGACTCTAAACCAACACCACAGCGACTTACGATTGAATACCTATTAGTATGACTCTAAGAATAATAATAATGAAAATGAAACAAGACAGTAAGAAAGACGAGTGTTAGTGAGGATATGGGAAACCAAAACATTCATACTCTGCTGCTAGAAATGTCAAATGGTGCGACTGCTCTTGTAAACACGCTGGCAGTCCCCAAAAGTTAAACACACAGCTAATGCAGCAATTCCGCTCCCAGGGACGTATCCAGGAGAAGTGAAAACATACATTCATATGAAAACTTGTTCATAAATGTTCACAGTAGCATTATTTATAACAGCCAAAAAAGAGAAAACCATCCAAATGTCTATTTTTATGGAAAATTAAAACGTATGATATACCCATACAAAGGAACAATCTTTAATGGAGAATAAAAATAAAGGAGATGTTGCAGTAAGCTACTGCAGTGATGAAACTTAAAAACATGCCAAGTGACAGAATCCAATGACAAAACCTATATATTAGATGATCTCATTTATATGACCTGTTCAGAAGAGGTAAATCTGCAGAGACAGAAAGTGGACCAGTGGCTGCCTAGGTCTGGGGGACGGAGGTGAAATCAGAAATGACTACTAATGGATATGGGGTTTCTTTGGGGGGAGATGAAGATAGTATGGAATTGGTCGTGGCAATGGCTGCATAACTCTGAGAGTACACTAAAAACCACTGTATTGTATACTTGGAAAGGCCAATTGTACAGCATGCGAATTATATCTCAATAAATCTACGATTAAAAGACATAAAAACTGAACATACAAAAAATGATACATACATAGTACATAAACTGAATTCAAAAACTGGAATTTTCATAGTGCATGAAAAAACAAAAAGCAATCAGCTTGGCAAATGAGCTGCACACTTTACTCAATGTGCTGGAAGAAACCATTGCGACTATCGGGTTTCTGTATGTTAAAGTCTAAGCTTACAGAGTTGTAAAATACAAGAAACAGCAAATAATAAACCTACCAATGTTGTATTCCCCTGGGTTTGCCAGAGGATGTTCTTCATTACAGTCAGTGAAGGTCACACAGCATGTCTTAGAAACTTAGCTTAACAAAGGTTTCTCATGAGCATAACACAATGATTTTGTGTCTCAGTTTAGTTAAGAAGAAAATAACAGGGTGTTTCTTCTGAGCGAAATACATGGAAATAAATCATTTAAAGGAGAGGGTATCTCACAACTAAAATCACAAAAAAACCACTAAACAAAAGAAAGCTTAAACCAGATACTCCTGAAAGCTATGAGTTTTGTAAAATTACATGTAATTTTAAACTACAACAACTAGATGGAAAGAAAGGTTGTCTGGAAACTCTCACCTGGTAAGAGAGTAATTTATCATGCCTACTGTAAAAGAGAAGAAATAATACTCACAAGACAGGAGCAAAGCTGCTACTGAAAGATGTGCTAAATCTGTAAACCCAACGAAGGAAGGGGAGCATCAAGGAAATGGACGGACCCAGCCAAATGACAAGCCCGGGATGAGTAAGAAAACGGTGACAAAGACAGCAGAAGCACAGTTCTCCTGCACAGCGGAGAAGGAAACAAAAACCACGGAACCAGGAGGGAGACCCGGGCAATCCACTTCAAGACTCAGTAGCCCGCCATAGGTCAAAGAACCATGCAAGGAGAACAGAAACCTTATTAAAACCATTTTCTGGGTTCTCGGAGGAGTCGATTCTAATGGGGCTATCTTGGAGGATTGTGAAAAGCCATTCGTAACAGCTGTCACGGAGATGCCCCTGGGTATCTACCGATTTTAAGTTTGAGGCAGAAGAACAGAGGACGTTGTTTTAAAAGAAAAGAGAGGAAGAATCTAAAGGTCTGAGTATTGGGATATTCTGCTCCATCACTTTTTATTAATTGAGATACCTGATTATAGTCAGGTAACTCAACTAGATGGATTGAGGATATAGGATGAATTGATTCACAGACAGAAAGTCCTCGACAAACTATGTACCAGAATCCTCCGCGGATTAAAAAAAGCATTGTATGTGTATGTGTGTATAGACAGACAGACAGACATATATATGTCTTAGAAGTGAAAAGCATAACCTGAGAAACGGCTGGCTTGAGGTACTAATTTTGCCAAGGGTTCCACAAAGAAATTTTTTGGCCATCAGCAGGGAAATGCAATCTAACAACCTTGGCAACTAAGATGTTATAGCTAGGAGGGCTGTGAGTCAGATATCAAAGGCACCTTACCCAATGCCAAGGATGTTTGGACAGACACTTGTTTACTTATGACATGACATATGAATGAAAAATTCGGTTGGTAAGTTGACAGCAGTGTGTTCCTGCTGTGCTCCATTGTTCTCCTTCAACTGAGCCTTTTGGCCTTTGAAGACTGGTAATCTCAGGGAACGGGCTGCATCTAACTGTTAACAGTTAGAATAAAGGTTCAAATTCAGGGGACAGGGAGGTGAGGAGCAAAACCAACTCCAAGCTAAAGCCAATGGAGCCAACAGGCAAGAACATGATCTGGCAAAGTTGTTTTTTTCTCTTAGAGGCAGAAGTAGCTACTTAGGGAGCTATAGAACATGAAATAATTTATTAGCTGCCACAGCTAAAAATACCTAGAAACTCTGGAGATTTTGAAAGCCAAGAAGCGATATCTAAAATGGGCAAGTAGATTGCAACATTAATAAAAAGCTGGGTCAGAGATGTCAAGCTTAACTAAAGTATTTATTATACAACAATTGGAGAATATAAGATATAAACAATAACTTATAAAGGCTCTGAACTGCCAAGCAGGAGTAAGCCAGCACTTGAGTTTGGATATTGCATTATTTCTGAAGGCATACTCAAGATTGTTTCAATATAAATATATGTTAGAAGTGAACATAGTTTTGTTATAAAAACATGTGAATTCAATCAGAAGATTTTCTTTTTAAATAGAAATAAAAAGCCTACAGACAAAGAAGAAAAGATTAGAAACAAAGAATAAAAGGCAAAGAAAGAAGATAGAAGCTAAATGAATGACAGAAAGCAAAGATCGTTGCCTGGTATGACAACAAAATTCAACAGTCCATTATCCCTAAGAGATACAAGTCAAACAAAATATAAATATACCATACATGAAGGTTTAAGATTTATTATATTGTTGCAAATACAAAAAAAAATGCAAAGGTTACTATCATGAGAATGATATTAGATGACATTAAGTGGTATATAAAACTATGAAAATTTTAAAAGTTTTATTTTTTTATTTTATTTTATTTTTTTTGGAGACAGAGTCTCACTATGTCACCCTGGGTAGAGTGCCATGGTGTCACAGCTCACAGCAACCTCCAACTCTTGGGCTTAAGAGATTCTCTTGCCTCAGCCTCCCAAGTAGCTGGGACTATAGGTGCACATCATGACACCCAGCTATTTTTGGGTTTCAGTTGTCCTTGTTGTCTTGATGATCTGGGCCAGGTTCCAACCCGCCAGCCTCGTTTTATGTGGCTGGCGCCATAACCACTGTGCTACGGTTGCTGAGCCTAAAAACGGTCTATCTTAATTCTTAAACCATTATAGCTACCATATATTCTGAAGAAAAATTATTAAAATTGTCAAATATACTATCTTCTGTACCCAAATGTACATCATAGCAGATTGAACAGATAAAAAATTAGAAACCTGATCAATGAATCAGATACATTGATCTCCATTACTTCTTGACCCAATACCCTCCAGAACGCCTAGAAACAACAGTAAGACATAATTAGCTGTATATTAGCATAACCTGTTGTTCACTACTGTCTACTACATTAAACCGCCCAGCACTGATTCTAATATTACAAAGGGTTATAATGTCCAATTAACATCTCCACACCTCTCTCCACATTGTTCTATAACATTTGCCATAGGGACCACTCAATACTTATTACAGTTTGTCCCCACCTAATCTCATATTAAAATTTATTCTCCAGTGTGGTGCTATTAGGAGGTGGGGCATACAGGGAGGTGTTTGGGTCATGAAGGCAGATGCCCCATTAATACCTTAGTGCCTTTCCTCTAGGGTGAGTGAGATCTCACTCTATAACAGTTTCCACCAGAACCTGGCACTCCCCTCTCTGTCTTCTTCTCTCACAGTATGATCTGTGCACATGCCCTCCCCTTCTTCCAAGAGTCAGCAGCCTGAGGCCCTCCCCGGAAGCCCAGTCTTCTAGCCAGCAGAATAGTAAGCCAAATAAACCTCTTTTTCTTTTATAAATTATCCAGTCGCAGGTATTCCTTCAGAGCAGTTGATTTTCAACCAGTGTGCCAGGAGAAGATCTTAAAGATCATTAATTAAATTATTTATGAAAGAAGTTCAAAGCCCAGTAAGTATACCTTTTTTTTTTTTTTTAACTCTTTTTTGATCAACATAATTTAAGTGTGCTAGGGAAGTGTACCGTGAGATACAAAAGGTTGAAAAACACTGCTCTAGAGTAACACAAAATGAACTAAGACAGCACCCCAGATACTTGTTGAATAAACATATAAATACCACGTGAGAATAATAGCATTAATGTTAACCAAATAGCCTCACTGTTAAGAATTTCTAATGTATGAATAGTAGTTTCATTTCTCTCTGCATGCCGGATAGAACACAATCTTTCTTTCCTCAATTCGAAGTCAGCCTATGATTTAAGATTGGTCAAAGCTATCTAATAAATACCATATAAAATATATAAAAATTTTTTCCTACTGACCTTGTGAGAATGTAAGGCGAAAATGAAGCTGGATTATCTTGCTCTGAGAAGAGGGGCATAGATCCTCCCATTATCCACAGACGGAAGTACAAAACAACAATCACCTTCGGAGAAAAAGAAAATCTGCTGAGATGGCTGCCCATAATCTTTACTCTCATGGTACCTGCATTCTGTTCCTCCTACCAAAAAGTGGAGTCCATCGCCCCTCCCCTAAAATCAGGGTTAGTCTTGGGACTGGTGCGCATACTGGCCCAAAGAAGTTGGTGGACGATGCAGGGGTCCTCAAACTACGGCCCGCGGTCCACATGAGGAGGTGTGATTGTATTTGTTCCCGTTTTGTTTTTTACTTCAAAATAAGATATGTGCAGTGTGCATAGGGATTTGTTCATAATTGTTGTTTTTTTTAACTATAGTCTGGCCCTCCAACAGTCTGAGGGACAGTGAACTGGCCCCCTGTTTAAAAAGTTTGAGGACCCCTGACGTTGTGTCAGTTTAGGGCCCAATCCCTGAGAGGTCCTACAACATTTGGGCTTCTCGGTCAGAATCCAGCTGGTGTACTGTAAGGAGTCCTGACTGCCTGAGAGACAGAAGCCATATGGATATGTCCTACACGTAGCAGAGAGAGCTTGTGGAAGAGAACTGAGGTGACCAAGCTCAAGTGACAGCTGAATAAACATGACTGAATAACCTTAGCCAAAAATCATGATGATCAGAAGAACCATCCAGCTGAATGGTGCCCAAACTAAAGGCAGTTAGATCAAGTATGTGGCTGTTGTAGTTACAACACTAAATTATGGGGCATTTTGTTATGCAGCAATAGTCAACTGGTAAGAGCCAGCGTTGTGCTGCCTCCTCTTGAGACAACTCATCCTTAGCACCTTGAAAGGACTTGAAGAAGAGTCTAGTTCACATTATCTGTGTCATCAAGTTCACACGTATCTAGACACTTTCCTGTACACCTTTCCATGCTTTGTAACATTTATGGTGTATAAACTCTTTGATGCTAAGGCTACTTTGTTAGAGTCTATTGCTAATTATTGTATTACATAATCTTGATCATGTCGCTGAACCAAATTAAAGGGAAAATATTCCTTATAAGGTATTTCACAAGTATATATACATACTTACATAACTTATGACCAAAACGGCCCTTTTTAAAAATGGTCTCATGGTGAGCAGGAAATTTCTATTGCTGCTTGCTGTCAGGTACCTGGAATAGGAAAGGAAAAAAATCTTGAGTAATCTAATATTTTAGATTTTTTGAGAAGAGTCTACCAGACGTAACATTTGTCCTTTCAGTGTGAAGATGAGGCAGTTTTGGAAAAGGCTGCAAGGACCAACACGAGGGGGCATGGTTTCTGGAGCCAGAACACCTGGGTTTTCAGTCCCCAGCTCTGATGCTAACATCCAAAACCCCCGGAGAATTTCTTAACTTTTTGCACAATTATTTCACTCACAAAAGGGCTATCATAAGAGTATATACCTCACAGAAAAGTTGAAAGGAATAAATGAGATAATACATGAAACAGGACCTCACACTATTAGTATTATGACCCCATCTACTCCCAAATAACCCATTGAAATAATCATCACAGCGCGCGTGCCTTCTGAAGCTATGTGGTTACACTGGTTACATGTTGATCTTAAACAAAATAAGAGTTTATTTACCTACTGAATGAAATTTGAGGTGTATAAATGTCTTCTACCCACAACATAGCCTACAAATCCCTTCCCTAAAATAAGGAAGAAGCCAAAGTTGCATAGTTAAGTAATTTTTTCAAGGTAACAAAATTATTGAGCATTAAAATTAGAGCTCACCCACATACAATGAATAATTTTTTACTGTCTATCGTCTTTGGAAACAAAGTATGTTACGAGAACATCAGCTTCTAGAGGGTCAAGAACTTGTGTGGACCCTGCATCTGCCATGGCTTACTCCCTTGCACAGAGTGCATCAAAGGGTTTTGCCCCCAGAAGAACTGGACAGGTTAGTACCTCACAATGGAAAGTCCTCTCTGCAGACTGCTTACAAAGTAAGTGTGGCACCTCTGTTTTATAACAAATGGTGACAGAAGGAGGTGAGAGCCTCACCCTTCCTTCTCACTTCCATTTTCCTCTTCCTGGTTCATAAAGAGCTATGGGAGTGACACTTACTCAGATCCGGCCATTTGAGTATTTAATGAGTGGAGAAAATGAGGACAAAAGAGAGTGAGCTTTTAGCAGCTCTGGATTTGATCCACCTTCAGCATGCATTTAAATCCCTTTAGTTCCCAAAAAAGAGCTGGCAAGGCGGAAGGCCAGAGTGCTGCCAGCTCTCACAACACAGGTGCATCGCTATTGCCCCAAAATGGGCTGAAAGAAGTCTACCAGTTCCTGAAATTGCACACAAGATTTTGTGCATGTTTGCATCTGTATAACTTTCTGAGGCAAAGTCTTTGGCTTTTATCATCAGTGTCAACTGGGTCTGTGGTCTCAAAAGGGTGAATCATTGCCTAAGCATCCTTCTTATTCTCAGCTCTGCCTCAACTATGACTGTCATTTTCAGGCCAACCCAACCAAGACCAACCCTGGATATTTCTATTCCTTCACAGGATGTAAGATAAATCCTAGCAGGAAGACTGAGAGAATGACGGAGCAGACAGGAAAAAGGGGCTGGGGAGGGCTCGAGTTGCCATACATCTTAATGAAAAAAAAGGCAGCTCCTAGCATGGTCTGTCTTTAGCAACTTCCCTTCATTTCTTAAGTTCCATAGCTGTTTATTTATTTTAACATAATGGAAAAAGTAGAAGTGGTTTTCCTTTCTACAAAGCAACAAAGCACAGGCTTTATGAGTTTTTTTTTTTTCTTTTTCAGTGTTAAACTTAGGGAAATTGCCCATTATCTGTGTAACTGAAAGTACACATGCTGTGATGATTATTTCAATGAGTTATATTTATAAAAGATCCCCTAGTTTAGAAATTCTTGGAGAAACTCCATTTCGTCAAGAAGTTAAGCTGAGGGCACCAAATAATTTCGTCTTACAATGCAGCATCCCAAAGCACTGAAAGTCTAGAGCGGCACTGGGAACAATGGTTGGAAAAAAAACGACTTCTTTTCAAGATTTCTATTTTTTAGTTGTTGACCAAAAGTAAGTGAAAAAAATAAGCCAACATGCACTCCTTTTGGTAAACACTCGGTCAAGAGGCTGAGACTCCTAATCTCTGACAGGGAAGACTCCGAGGGCTAACCTGTACCCTTTCCTCTTCCTTCACCTACAACAAAATTGGACAGTGGAATTTTCTCCATCCATCTATGAAGTCGAAATCGGAACAACAAAGAATAAAGCTATTATTAACAACAATCATATAAATAACAACCTGTGCCAGACACGAATGTGACAGTCATAGCTACCACTTACAACAATTCCACGAGGAAGAACCTTATAATTCCTTTTTTGCTAGAGGAAGAGACTAAAAACTAGAAGTCACAGTTAACGACTACATTAGAGTCTCTCAGCTATTCATTTCCATCAGAAGATAAAGTACCTGGACGTGCCTTACACAATGCACTATCTAAGCACTGTCACTATCCCTAAGGCCTTCCCACTGTAGTCAAGTTCTCCATTGTTTTCCTTAAAAAGCCAACACTAGAACCAAACCACTGGGGAAAACACTAGCACAAGAGCTAAGGGTTCAGGATTTTATTTTGGGGCTCCCATCTACTTTGTTACACGATTTAGAATAAGTCTACAGAAGCTTCATTTTCTTCCTTCCTTCCGTCATTAATTTGGAGACAGGGTCTCATTCTGTCCCCCAGGCTTGAGTGCAGTGGTGTCATCATGGTGTACTGCAACCTCAAATTCCCGGGCTCAAGTCATCCTCCTGCCTCAATCTCCTGAGTAGTTGGGACTGTAAGGGTGCAACAATATACTTTGCAATTTTTTGTATTTTTTTTTCAGTCCCCTGAGTAGCTGGGGCTGCAAGGGTGCACCAACACAGTTGGCAAATATTTGAATTTTTTTGCAGACATAAGGGTCTCACTATAGTACTCAGGGTGCTTGCAGGATTGTCTTCCTTTATTAAAGAGAGTTGGCCTAAATGATTTTAGGTCTAAAATAATGTGGTTGTTGGATGTTCTCACCAACTGATGATGTAAAAAAAAAAAAAAAAAAAAGAGACTCCTACCAAAATAAAAAAAAAAAAGCGTCAAGGTATTATGGGAGAAGCAAACGTTAGCTGACCTTCTGCTTTGAGTAGACATTCATAATTTTCAGTTGCATATGAAAATATAATTTATTATTATTTGGGTTATTGGCATTGTAAAATTGTGTATTTTAAAAAACTTCTGATTTTTGCCAAATAAAAGGAAAAGATCAAGGTTAACCAAGGTACGTTCCCTAATTTATGCCACCACACACACTAAATTTTTTATTAACATCTACCTTCTTAGTTGATCACATTTAAGTACTCAAAATTAAATGTGATTTCTTCCTGAAATTCACCCTCTATAGTTACCAAGTCCTCAAATCCTATTGAGAAATCTTAGCAGGGACAGAACAATTAGTTAACCAGAATCACTACCCAAAGAAAAATGTTTATAAGCCACTGACCTTTGTTAACACAGAATTATTGTGTCAATAGATAATCGAAACATCTGACAAAGATTGTTTAACCAAATTTTAGTCAGGCTTGTGAAACAACTTCTAGAAGCTCAGCAGTGATATATTTGGTCACCCACCACATCTAATCCGATTCTTCATCCTCTACCACCCCCCAGGTGATGTCTGATCATGTCGCCTGCCTTCGGCAAGACTCCTGTTATGTCAGGTTAGCTAGAATCCTCCCTTACCCATGACTTTTTTTCCACAGCAATTTTCTATCCACTGATCCCTATTCTGCTCCTCGGTTATAAATTCCCACTTGCCCATGCTGTATTTGGAGTTGAACTCAAACTTTCTCCTCTGCTGCAAAATTTCATCAAAGAAGTCCCTATACCTACCACAATATGCCCTTCACCTTGAATGAAGTTTGCCTTGCCATGCTTTAACAAATGTCATTTAAATATAGCAAGATGGGGTGGCGCTTGTGGCTCAAAGGAGTAGGGCGCCATCCCCATATGCCAGAGGTGGTGGGTTCAAACCCAGCCCTGGCCAAAAACTGCAATATATAAATATATATACATATATTGAGAGAGAGAGAGAGAGAGAGAGAGAGAGAGAGAAAGGGAGAGAGAGAGAGAGAGAGAGAGAGAGAGAGAACGAACAAGATGATCCATAAATGATTACTGACCCAAACAGAATTTTCAAAATATTTATCCTGCCTCTCTGGACCCATCACCCCACCCCACCCCACCCCCGTTTTCCTTACTCTCTAGTGGTAGGCCAGAGAACAAAAACATCTGGTAATTTTTGCCTAAAGGTTAACACCAGGCTGCAAACATCTCAGATATACCAATAAATTATAAATGGCTATATATAAAATTCTTTCTAGAATACCAATCAATTTCTTCTGCTCTTTCGAGGATACAATCATAACCTTGACACAAACTGTACAAAAATAATGCATGTAACTAAACGTTTATATCTTCATAACATTCTGAAATAAAATAATTTTTTTAAAAAATAAAACTACTAAAAAAAGTAATAAGGAAAATTTAAAAGTTGCATACTCTGACAAAAAAACAATCTGAACTCAGAACTTTTTGAATAAGAATTCAGAAATACTGCTTCTCTTTGCAACACAAGAAAAAAGATTACTCAGTTGACCAAAATATAATAAGACACAGTTCGTGTAAGAAAATAGTATAAGTTTAATAAAAACAACAAAAGAAATTTAAGTGCCTTTTGCCACTTAATAACATAAGAAATTTGAGTCTATTGGTTCCCTCTTTAGAGGGAAGTGTCTCATCTAAACCTTAATAAGTAAAGCGTTCTTTGCAGGAGCAGAACGATCTTTGACGTCTCCTTCGATATCCAAATGAAGATTATGAGGGGAAGCAGCTACCTACTCTAAGAAAGGATAAAGCATTTTCACTCCTACCTAGTCAGAAACCCACATCAACCTCTATGGCTACGGGAAATTCTCCTTTGAGAGATTTTACACTCTTAACTCATGCTTCTAACAAAGAAACATTTACTTAAATTATAATACATTAAAGGATGAAAATAAAGACTGAGAAAGCCTAAGAGAATGTAATTTCCCTTCTCTTAACCATTTTGAAAATCAAAGTTAAGCATTTGAAGGGATAAGAATAATTTCGGTGGTTTTATAGGTAAGAAAAATAAAGACACCCAGAAATGTTAACTGACTTGCGAAAAAGTCATGGTCCTTCGGTGTCAAAGGTCATGAGTTTAAGCTTCCTTAGAGAATCTAATTTATATTCTCTCCACCATTAATTTAGTCAGTGACTCTGATCTTTTATCACCTCTCCAATAATAGTAAAAATTCATTTTCAAAAATTTCAGATATCACACTTAATCTCTCATTCTCGGATCCAGGAAAGTTTCAGTTCATTAGCAATGCATTAGTAAGGGGTTATTAAATGTATTTAATATGCACCAGTCACCGTGCTAAGTGCTTCTCCTTTTTATTTCGTACAGCCCTTGTCCCTTTGTCTCCTTCTTGGGAAGGAGGCTGAAGGATGGAGACTTTACATCTTTTGTAGTTACCTGGATGGAGGTGAAGAACATTCTCCTTAGTAAAGGATCTCAAGAATGGAAAATCAAGTACCCGTGTCCTGGGTCCTAGTCTGAAACTAGTAGATGAACAACTATAGAGCCACAGGAGAGAAAAACGCAACTAAATGCAAGCAGGGGGGAGGGCCTGACTCTTGTCTGCCATGGCCTTTCCCTCCTTGTCTTACTCTTTCTTTATCTCTTTTTAGGGAAAAGAGAAAACAAACTTTTACTCCTTACTGTTCTTCTGCTGCTGTGAGAAATCTCTCTCCAACGCACACCATGAGCTCCTCATGAGTCATCAAGCTTCACCACGTGAAGTTCTGATCGTGCGCTCACTGCGTGTTTGCCCTTAACTCCATTCATCCAAGCTTGTTGCACACCAGAGACCCTAGCAGGGCATTCACCCTGAGGCCTGAAGGCAGCATGAAGATTATCTCAGGGCTCTTTTGCTTATCTACAGTGTCGGATATCGTAAAAATTATGCACAGACCTTTTCTGGCTCATCAGCTTGTATTAGTGTTTGTGTATTTAATGCGTGGCCCAAGTCAATAATGCTTCTTCTAACAAGTGTCAAGAAAAAAAAAAAAAAAGGTGGGACACCTCTGCCTAAAGAATCCTTGCAATAAAATTGTTGCTATTTGCAATACTCAAGTAAGCCTTTGCACCAAGAAAAAGATTAAAACAGCCAATGATACTATAATTATATTTTCTGAACCACTTACTGGGGTAGATGGGCTGACAAATTCAAGTAAAATACAGCTAGTGAAAAAAAAATTCAATATCATGACTTTCTGGGTAAACTGGTGAAAGGTACTTTCTGTTAGCAGCAGAAACAGCAGTAGCTATCATTTAGTGAATGCCTGTTGTGTCCCGGGGATAGTTCTGATGCATATAATCCATAGGACATTCCTGTGAGATGGGCACTACTAATATCTCCATTTTATAACAGGGAAAACTGAGGTATGAATAGTCAAATAACTTGTCCCAAAGACTTCCATGTTCTAAGAGAAGAAAGTCAGAACATAAATCCAGTCTGTGCCCTTAACCACAAATGCTCTGCTGTCATATCACTGCCGACAAAATCTCTACCCTTACTTTCTCAGGACAATGCATGAAGTTCAAATACTACTCTGAGAAGTACAAGCACATCAGTGCCATATGTTTAGGAATGGGAATTCAGGGTACCAAGACATACCTGATCAATGTAGGAAATTAACAAAAAAACCTGCTACAATCTCATCACTACCAAAAATGTCAATTTGTCTATTGTGTCTATTGTGACACAAATGTCAATGTGTCTATTCAGACCACAGTATCCTATTTGCCAAGCAAAGCAATGAGCACTGAGTTAGGTCCAAGAAGCAATATATAAAAATAATAAATGCATACATTTAACATTAAGTGCATACATCTAACATGTACTGAGTGCACACAGCAGGCCAGAGACTGTTCTAAACACATGCTAACTCTTTAAATACGTAACAACAACTATGAAGCAGGCACGATCCCTATTCTTACTTTCTAGATGGAGACATCTGAGGCATAAAAAAGTGAATAAACTTGCCCAGTATCATCAAGCCAGTAATTAGCAGAACTGGGACCTGACATGCACTCTGGGCCTGAGCCCATTAGGGAAGACAGCCCTCTATTCCTGTACTTGGTGCACTTTTGAAAGTGTCCCAAGGTCAGGTGTCTAAATTTGAGTCAAAGAATGTGAACATGGAGGCTCCCAGCCCTGAAAGCTTGAGCAGCAGTATAACCTATGTTGACTCCATCTCCCTTTTGCTCAGCCACCCACAGGCAAAGCATTCTCAGCCGGGCAGCTCTCTGTCCCCTAAGCCTGCCCCAGTCCTTATCTGGTGTCATCCCTGTCACTGGGCTCATTAAGTACCTGTAGCAGTTTACAGAGAAGGAAACGCTTCTATTGTCTTCCTCCATGTTCCCAACTCACCTGCTCCCTGGCAATTTCACACCTAAGGTCAGTACCTCGATACTGACAGGGCCCACTGCTAGTGGCAGAGATCACTTCGTATCACAGGTCAATGCCTTGGTCTCCCCTCTGCTTGTTGTAACCATGTAGGATACCGCCAGGCCAGCCTGGGGCAGGGGGATCTCTCTCTCCTGCTTTCTACCCACTTCTATGCCTGAACTTAGGCTGGGGTCCAAGATCCAGGCAGCTTCAGTTTAGGGCAAAGAGAGGCAGAAGGGTCCTTTACACCTTTACACAGCCACTTTCTCTGAGCCAGCTTTCCATCCAAGGCTCTCCTTAGCCCTTCCCTCACCACATTCCCAATCACATGATATGAAGTAATTCTCAGAACAACAGACGATAAACCCAGAAGCTCTCCAATACAACTGGTTGCCTGCACTGGGGTCACTCAAGGGCCAAGCAGGACATTTGGCAGCCTGGCCTCCTCCTGAAATAGATCACCTTGCTGCATGAGGTGAAAGGCTGCAGTGAAGTGGGTGGCCTGAGAAAACAACAACACCCTTTATAGGGAGGAAAATGATGTAGAAGAAAAGAAACCTTCCCTCGGTCCAAACCAACCAACCCAGGGAGCAGTTCCTGTTCCTGGCCCCAAGCCCCACGGCCCTGTAGACTTAAGACAGGAGGGCTGAGTGTCACAGCTACAGGCCTAGAAAGCAGAGGCTAAGTGGTTTCCTACGCTATCTTGGCAAACACCTGTACAACTCACTTTCTTTAAAAAAAAAAACTCTTATTTTTGGAAAATTCAAGCTTTATTTCACTTGGAACTCTTTATTTTTTACAAGGAGGACAAATTATATGAAGCTTTAAAAAAGGTGAAAATTGTTAAGTTTCGACTCTTGTCAATTTGGTTTTATTTTTAAATTCCAATGCTCACGTGGCGAGCGCCTAAGGAGAAAGCTATAACTAAGTTTTTAGAGTAAAAATAAAAATCACAGTGGTTCTGAGCACAGTGGATTCACTGCACATAATCATCATTCAGATAACTGTTAGGGTTTCAATGTTTGTGTATGTCTGTCAGTATTATGCAAGTTAGAAAGCATAATAATTAAGTCTATGTGAATTTTTGAATGCATGCTTCTTTTGTTTATGAAATTTTCCAAACTTTCTTCTAATTTCCCTTTAGAACTAAAAGTATCATTTTAAAACATAATGTAAAAAGGCTAAGGAGGAAAGTTGTCAAAGGAACTAGAAATTTCAGTCCTAGACATAGTATTAATATACATACTTACACATTTAATTGTATTTATTTAGATTTCACTTACATTTTCCAAAGAACAAATTAAGATGTTAATTTTATACTATTGCAGTTTGCTAAGTTTTCAGTATTTCTGTGTATGATGCCTTGATTCCTCATGCTGTGCTCTCGAAAGACGGCACCCTGGATATTACAGGACAGCTGGGTGACGGAGTCACAAAGACCTGGGTTTGCTTCCCGGCTCATCCAGTGACAAGCTGGAGGCCCTGTGGCCTCCCTTGGTCTCAAGTGCTTCAGCTGTAAAACCGTCCTTATAATTTCTACCTTGCAAGGTTGTCCAAACAATTTTAAGAAGATGACGTTCACGAGGGGCTCGACACAGTGACAAACCAACACAGAAAGGCACGTGAAGGAGCCACTATGAGAACAGTGACTAGAAATCAGCTGAAAATACTAAGACTCTACTGCCTGTCCTCCATAGCCAGAAGAACAGAAGGGACAGCATGGATGAGTTAAGGAACTCAGCTAGGATTAGTATAGAAAAGGATTTAATGTCTCTTATGTTTTGTCAGCTCCCTCTTTCCTGGACGGAGAAGGAAAAAAAAAAGAGAACAGAAATAGAAATAGGAGGATGCTATTAAATGCTCCTTTAATTCAGCTCGGAAGTATCCAAGCTGGACACCGAGACGTGCTGTACAAGGCATACATGCCCGAGGCACGGGCTGGGGAGGAAGAGCTGAGGTGGCAGCCTCAGAAATGCAGGGAAGGGGGAAGCACAGAAAGGCAGCCCATGCTCCACTGGACTCCCTGTGCGCCACGTGCTGGCTGCACCTACCCTAAGGATGGCAGGCCTTTATCTAGTTCACATAGACATTATGCACCTGTCACGCCTCATGCCCAGAGTTTTCTATTTCATATAAGAATCCTATTAGCCAGCAGCAGCTTTGATCCATTATTATTATTACTATTATTATTTAATATCCACTAGACAGCATCATTGTCCTAACGATTTTCACAGTGACTCGTTTAATCTAATGTTTCCATTTTCTTTGCAGCCAATTCCATTTCCTCACTGACATATTACGCTGTTGCTTTATTTCCAAGTCACCCTGCCATGTGTAAAATAACTTAATGTTCAAATAAAGAACAGTTTCTGTCTTCACTTGGCCGAGTTTCCCTTGCAGATTCAGCATGTTGCTTCGTATGGCAGTCATTTAATTCATCAAAGTGAGTTTTTAAAATATCCTAATCATACAAGGCTTGACACTACCTTTACAGACCCTGCTGAAATCAGGGCCCAATTTAACATTGTTATTTTAACAAACATATTTTTCCTGTCTTAAACTTAACTCAAGGCCAACTAAAAGTCCTCTGTAAGGATTCCAGTCTGACGTTTCCAGGTCCTAAAGACTGTCACACATGAGGCTGGATTATCACCAACGGTGACCAACTGGTTTACCTAGTATGGGGGAGCTTCCTGGGACATGGCATTTTCCAAGCTAAAACTGGCACTGTCCTGGGAAAATCAGGTCACCCTGCATATTATCTATTAAGTTGGTAGAGTACAGAAGAGTGAACTGCTGAAGAATAGAACAAGTCACACATTGTAAAAAATTCAAAGAAAGAAGTAAGTACTTTCTTCTTACCCTGGAATCAATCTCTCCCCCTCCCCACTCCCAAAATACACACAACCTCTTGATCCATGATGTTCTGCTCTCCATGAATAAGATTTTAATTTAAAGTGTTTCTCTGGTGAACAATATTTATTAATTGGTTCAGCTTAATTCTAAAAACATGAAAACTAGAATTTTTCTCACCCACACTTTCCAGCTGTTAGACAACTCTTTTCATCTAACTTTGATGAGCCAAAGGAAGGTATTCTTAAGAGCATCATCTTACTAAAGCAACAAAAAGGAAAGGAGGGGAAGAAGAGACAAGAGTCTCATAACCACTGACACTGTACAGAGTCACCCTGTATGTGCAGTCAATGGACTATAATGACTTGTTTCATGGGCAACGAGGCTGCCTGGCTGATTGTAATAGAGGTTGATATTTCAAAAGCTTACACTATTGAAATCAAGCTTACACTATTAATTAAAGGGAATTTGACAGTCTTATTCTTAAAACACACCATAATTGACAAATGACTGACACAACAGTCCTTAAATGATCAATCTCAGCTGTACATAACCTGAACCAAACATTCAACAAAACTAAAATTCCAAAACCTCATTCTTGCAATTGTGATACCTTTATCTGTTTATACTGTTACGTGTGTCATATGTTCATCTACATTTTTTAATACTGGGAATACTTAATTGAAAAGTTCATAGAAGTTTTCCTATCTTATATGCCACTCTTTATTAACTTTTTCTTGTATGCAAGGTTTAATGACTACAGGATTATCTAAAATCATTTCCACTCTTTTTAAACATGAAGGCTCCAATTTCCTGGGTCCTGTCATTATCATCCCCATTCAGTGATCTCCTACTTAGATAAAAGAACCACATTATGAACGTTGAATGAATACTTCAGACTGACAAAACTAACGGGTGTTATCATGAGGAAATCAAACTCCAGAAGCATTTATTTTGATATGTCCTTTATCCAAACAGAAAACCTGATCTCGACTACCATCAATCAGAGATCGACTTCCAGGTAACCCATCTACTCTTTACCTTCAAACCAGAGAGGGGCCATTTCCATGACTGGGGGACTGGGCACAGCCTCTCTTTAAGATGTGAGAACATAAGCCAGGCACAGTGGCTCATGCCTGTAATCCTAGCACTCTAGGAGGCAAGAGAGATGGATTGCTTGAGCTTAGGAGTTCCAGACCAGCCTGAGCAAGAGTGAGATCCTATTTCTAAATAATAGTCAGCTGTTGTGGTGGGCATCTGTAGTCCCAGCTACCAGGAGGCTGAGACAAGAGGATCGCTTGAGCCCAAGAGTTTGAGGGTGCTGTGAGCTATGACACCACAGCACTCTACCAAGGGCAACAAAGTGAGACTCTGCCTCAAAAAAAAAAAAGAGATGTGAAGACACGGCAACTGGTGGTAAATTCTATTAGCCAGGTGATTAAAAGTCATGCTTGATCAGCAATTCCCTAACTAGCACTCGATGAGAAACTGATCGCAGATGCCACAACCAAGGAAGGAAGCATCTCAGTGACAGATGTGCTGGGGGGAGGCCCAGAGCCAGCCACATTATTAACTCTTGACAGAGCCAGTGGGTACGCCATTGTGTGTGAAAAAGAAACGCATCCTGCCTCCTACAATATGATATAGTTTAGAGTCAGAATAACATAGCTCACATCAGCCCCTCAAGACAAGATGCAGACAGGTCCAAGTTCAGTGCTTTCATGGAAATGCAAGTACTGACGGGAACATAATCCCTCTGCCTACAACCACGTACCAGTCCTAGCCCTTAGGACAGTCAATTCTACCCTCAAGAAAACAGCATAGATAAATTAACTGACTTCTAATTTTTCTGGGTTTCTCTTTTTCAGTCTATTCAATCTAATGAGTTTCAGCATTGAGGTTATTAGAAATAAATGGAAGGTCAGATTTGTAGCATGAATAATCCTTTCCACGCATGTCTATTTAGTGTACTGTGATTTTTTGTTTATTTGCTTTCGTTTTTACGTCTCAACAGGACTAATAAGCCTGCTTACTGACAGACACTTACCTTGCAATTATTCCCACACACATAATAGGCCATATTAAATCGTTTACTTGTGTGAGAATGGCTAACATAGTTCACACACCTTTGGGGGGGTCACTTGTGCTTCTATGCCAATTTTATGCCTATTTTGTGGCATAGAAGCACAAGTGACCCCCCAAAGGTGTGTGAACTATGTTAGCCATTCTTACACAAGTAAACGATTTAATTTCTCCCTCTACAAAGGATAACCACTTCTACCGCTACACAACAGTAGTCCCTCTCCCCTGATCTGCAGTTCAGTTACCTGCGCTCAACAGCATTCTGAAAATGGGACATGGAAAATTCCAGAAACAAGCAGTTCTTAAGTTTTAAATCATGCACCTTTTAAACTGATGGACGTAGCACGATGAACTCACGAGCTGTCCTGCTCTGACCCACTTGAAACAGGAATCGTCACTTTATCTAGCATCCCCAGGTCGTCTGTGCCCTCTACACTACCTGCCCCTCGGTCACTCAGCAGCTGGTTCCTTCAGCAAATCAACTGTTGCAGTGTCCCAGAGCTTGTGTTCAAGTAACCCTTATTTTATTTAATAAAGGCCTCAAAGCACAAGAATAGTGATGTTGGCACACTGTTATAATTGTTCTATGTTATTAGTAGTTATTACTCTTTTACTGTGCCTACCATATAAATTAAACTTCACGGGCATCTATATATAGGGGAAAAAATAGCACACATAGGGTTCAGTACTGTCCATGGTTCTAGGCTCTCTCTGGGGTTCTTGAAACATATTTCCTACAGATAAGGGAGAACGACTGTATCTGAGAACTTTTGTAAAGCAGTATTTCTGCAATATTCCAAAACTCATCTAGTAAAAAAACCTCACCTATTGGTTATACACAAAAAAATCCACAATGAACAAAAAATGCTTTCAAGCTACCAAAACCAATGTTTCAAACTTATAGTGATCTGATTTTCATTCCTAAAGCAAAATAAAACCAAGCAGAAGCGCCACTACACTGTGGCAGAGAGAGGCCTGTCGTTCCCCAGACATGTCTCTTCTCTTTTCTTGCACACACGACTTGTCTGCTTGGCTGACGGTTACGAGACACCCGCGGAACTGAGTGCTGGCCAGGGGTAAGGGACAGGCACATTTCAGGCCTGGCCCACAAACTCTTCCCCAAACATGGGAACACTGAAGCATTTTCCTCTGGCTGCTTGGTGAAGACAGGTCTGGTGATCAAAGGAGCCATCTGGAGATGCAGAACCACAGAAGGAGGGAACGTGGGTTTTTGTGTCACAGTTTAGAGGTAAACTGCTCACTAACCAGGAACATGTAAGCCACTGTCCCTGGCTAAGGTTTTCATAACTAATAAGAGATGCCAATAGTAGTGAAAAGTAGCATCTAAAAGCAAGGCAAGACCTACAAATTTATCTTTTATAAGTTAATCTGATGTGCTCTAATAAAAATTTATGTAAGCAGCATTAATGTCTCACCATTTACAAATACTCCTATAAAGAAACTATAGTAAAGTACAATGATATGGTTCCATTATACTTAGAAGAATACAGATATATACAAATACTCATAACTGTTAACAAAAAATAAAAGAATATGATGACAAAGAAACATATCCAATTTGAATCCAGT
Source organism: Loris lydekkerianus (assembly GCA_963574355.1). Classification (NCBI taxonomy): domain Eukaryota; kingdom Metazoa; phylum Chordata; class Mammalia; order Primates; family Lorisidae; genus Loris; species Loris lydekkerianus. Next base: position 8,555 of record CAUYPK010092138.1, on the reverse strand, counting down.
TATTAACATGTATGTATATACAACAAAAGATTGGTGAGCTGTGAAATGAACAAAAATAGAAGTTATCTTTGAATACTGAGATATATATATATCTTCTAATCTGTCTTCATAATTTTCTATAGTTCTGATTTTTTTTTACCAATTAACATGAAATACTTCTAGAGTGAGAAAAAAGTGGACAAATACCATTATATTTTTAAAGTTTCTAAAACATTAACAAAAATGACAGATTCTTCAAAAGTAGGTAGGACATGGTAACTCATGCCAATAATCCCAGCACTGTAGGAGGCTGAGGCAGGACTATCATTTGAGGCCCCGATTTTGAGACCAGCTTAGCAAAAAAGCAAGACCCCTATCTCCACAAATTTCTTTCTTTCTTTCTTTTTTTTTAAATTACCCAGTAACCCTCGCTACACAAAAGGCTGAGGCAAGAAGATTGCTTAAGCCCAAGAGTTGTTCCAGGCTTCAATAAGCTGTGATCATGCCATTATACTCTAGCCTTGACAGCAGAACTTAAAAAGAGAAAAAATTGGTACATATAAGGACTAAAAACAAAAGAGCAGACACAAATAAAATTAGTTAGGCTAGCTAGTAATTTTTTTAGAAGCTATTACAGCACTGCTCATAATCAACATTACAGTGAAGACCCTGCTATAATGCTATGGAGTAATCTCTAGGATATATTATTTAAGGAAAAACAGCAGACAAAAGTATATCTTCTTTTACAGATTTAGAAGGCCTTATTTGTATGATAATAAGATAAAATTAAATCCCAGGAAAAAAACATGAAACCAATGATCCTAACTATAAAGAAAGGCACTATAATGTTTAAAACCCAGCAATTTAACCATACATTCCTAGTACTACATCTTACAGACAAAAAGAATTATTAAAAAATTCCAAATTATTTTTATGATCATGTTGCTTATGGTAATGTTGGTTATTGTTATTCTGAGACTTGTAAGAGTAACTTGGGACAGAAAAGATAGGTAATTATGCTACTGATGTTAGGAATCAGAATTTCCTTTTTTTTCTATGATTTCTAAAATTTATTTCAGATTAATATGAGGGTAGCAATGATTAGGTTACATTGTTTGGATTTATTAGGTAAAGTTCAAGTTATAGTTGAGCCCTTCACCCAGGGGGTGTGCTGTAATCCTTACAGTGTGCCCATTAGGTGAGGTAAGGAATCAGAGTTTTCAGCAAGGGAGACAGACATACCACCCATAAGATTCTATAAAATCATTATAGTTCTAATTTGAATTGAAAGTATCAGAATGAGCTCATGACCTATTTTCATATTTTAAAAGATAATAGTTGATTTTGGTAGAACTCTCCAGTGAAATGGCCTAAAAACAGTGAATTATCCAACAGCAATAATCAATGCAATGTCCCAATTTGGGTCCTAAAATTGTCTGCCTTAGAAAGTAACCACAAGTTCTTGAACAGATGGCTGTTTCCAGGTTGGAGGTAGAAAATAAATACAGATGAATGAGGATTATCTACAATACCAAGGAAGGCAACTGAAGTCACATCAGAGATCTTAGGGGCCAACACAAAAAAAGTGCCTACTGACCAAAGATTGGTATTTGAACATTAATAAAAACAGGCAAATAAAATGAAAGAATCAGGCACCTGTCTTATGTCCTTACAGGTAACTAAGCATTTCCAGAAATAAAAATAATGTTTCTCTTGATAGACATTCAAGCTAACAAATAAAGAGAGAATGACAGAATTGCAATAGACTGCTCAACATCTACTGAAGTCATGGACTATGTATGTGGAAACTCACTTGACCAAAAAGAAAACAACCAGAATTATTTACTTTATCCTGGAAGTACACAATACCATCAATGAAGCATTCTTGCCAAAAATAGACAACTTCCCGGCCTTAATAAGAGACAGGCCCTGTCTCTACTAAAAATAGAAAGACCGAGGCAAAAGGATATGCTTCAGCCCTTTTGAGGACTGAGGTTGCTATAAGCTATGATGATGCCACAGCACTATACCCAGGGCGACAGAGTAAGACTTTTGACTCAAAAAAAAAAAAAAAAAAAGAAAGAAAGAAAGAAAAGAAAACTTACCTATATACTCGAGTATAAGCCGAGTTTTTCGGCACAAAATTTGTGCCGAAAAACCCAAACTCGGCACAAATTTTGTGCTGAAAAAACTCGGCTTATACTCGAGTATATAAGGTAAATGCAACCAAACCTCTAGATCTAGTGATCAACTTACAGGAAAGATAGAGAATAGAAGAACACATCTAACATCATGACGACACAATCAGCAGAATTCCGGGTGTGGAAAACATCAAAGAACTAGAAAGAAGGAAAAAAAAAAAAAAAACCTGGCAAAGCAAAAGCAAAAACTAAAAAAAAAAAAGTGGGACAGGAAGGGAGAATTTACAGATTAATAGGAACTTTGGAGGTACACATCTACTAATTACAAGGTATACACATTATTTGTATTTGATCCTGAATAAACAAGTGAAAAAAATAAAATGAAAAAGGAGCAAGAAAAAATATAATGACTAATTGGTTAATTAATGATATTAAGAAATAGTCTTGATTCTTTTAACTATGACCAGGCCATTATGCTTGTACATTTAAGGGAATAGTTGTTCCATCTTAATATTCTGAAATATTTTTTAAAAAGAAAACACTTGATTTTCAAACCAAGAGCAAGCCTTCACCAGACACTGAATCTGCTGTGTCTGGATTTTGGACCTCTCAGCCTACAGAATTGTGAACAGGTCAACATGCTAAAAGGAGAGAAGAGTTTACATTCTCATCCATCAGTACCAAGGATAGAAGAGGACCCGCGATCAGAGGCCGCCAGGACCACCATAAGAGCTGCGCTGACGACCGGGACTTCCATATGAGCAGGGCCACAACCTGTGACCCGCACCCACAGGCCTCCACACGCCCTGACCAGGAACTCTGGAAGCTGCACAACCCTGCGTCCTTCCTCCTGTGTCCTTCCTGCCTCCACAATGGCCCACTCGTCTGGCCAGGAATTCTGGTAGCCATGTGCCCTCCGCAGCCCTCCCTGCCTCTGCACAGAGCCATTCTCCTGGCCAGAGACTGCTGGAGCCTTGGGCCCTCTGCACCAAAGTCACTGGGCGCCAGGCACTCCCAGAACCATGTGCACCACCCCCAGCCCAGTTGCTGGATCTGGGTGTGTCACACTCCAGAGTTGCTCCCACAACCAGATCTCCCTGGCTGGAGCAGCCCCAGAAGAGCTACACAGGGTCACTCCCTATAAAGATCCAGCAACAATAGAGTGATCCCACTGGGGTCTAATCCTGGAGAGACACCTCCCCAACTCTGAGGATGGCCAGAGGCAACGGTGAAAAACAACCAAGAGGCGAAATCAATGGAAAAACTCTGGCAATATGAATAATGAGAGTAGATCAACTCCCCCCAAGGAACTATAGGGAAGACACAGCACAAGATCCCATGCACAAACAAATAGCTGAGATGTCAGAAATCGAATTCAAAATCTGGATAGCAAATAAGATCGAATTAGAATTCCAAGCAGTAACCCAAAACATATCTCAAGAATTCAACGGATTCAAAGACCAAATGACCAAAGATTTTGACACATTGAGACAAGAAGTTGCATCCCTCAAAGATCTGAGAAACACAGTAGAATCCCTCAGTAACAGAATGAAACAAGCAGAAGAAAAGATTTCTGACATTGAAGACAGAGCTTTCGAATGCTCCCAAACTCTCAAAGATGAAGAGAAATGGAGGGCAAAAACAGATTACTCCTTTAGAGAGCTCTAGGATAATTCGAAGAAAACCAATATCCATTGCATAGGGATCCCTGAAAGCGACGAAGTGGCTTCACAAGGCACAGACTCTCTTCTCCATCAGATTATGAAAGAGAACTTTCCAGACATACCAAGAGATTCTGAAATTCAGATAGTAGACAGTTTCAGAACGCCAGCATGACTCAACCCAAATAAGACATCCCCCAGACACATCATAATCAATTTCACTAAAGTTAACATGAAGGAGAAAATTCTGAAAGCAACCAGACAAAAGAAAACCAACACATACAAGGGGAAGAATATTAGAATAACAGCAGATTTCTCTGCTGAAACCTTTCAAGCTAGAAGAGGATGGTCATCCACTTTTAATCTCCTAAAACAAAATAACTTTCAACCCAGGATCCTGTACCCAGCTAAACTGAGTTTCATTTATGATGGAGAAATTAAATACTTTAATGACATTAACATGTTGAAGAAATTTGCTATAACTGTGACAGGACTTTTATCCCATCTCAATTCCATTTACACAACATTCTCAAAATGACAAAAGTATTGAGATGGAAAACAGATTAGTGGTTGATGGCGTTAGGGGTAGTGGTGAGGTACCAAGTGGGTATAACTACAAAAGACAGCATGAGGGAGAGGTTTGTGTTCCTAGAAGAGCCCCGTATTTTTTTTTTGTTTGTTTTTTAAATAGGGTCTTGTATTATTGCCCAGATTAGAGTACTATTGCTCGTTAGAGTAACAAGCCATTTTGCCTGGTTAAATTCTGTGTTTTCATTGTGGGGTTCACGTGAATTTACAGATGACATAAAACAGTATAGAACTGCACACTTACTTATGTACATTACCCTGGTGTCAATTTCCTTGTACTGTAGTTATGTACAATGTAACCATCGGGAGCAACTGGATGAAGGGCCACTTTGACATTTTCCTGTGAATCTGTAAGTGTTTCAAAATAAGCAAGATTTTTTAAAAATCAAGCTAATCAAATTCTAAAGCCTACATCTTCCTCCTGGTGCCATGCTGCCTCATTAACGAAGAACACTAAACTCAAAACATGAACAGATATTAAAACCTACAGATTCAACATCTCCAGTTACTTTATTTTGAAAGAGACTTTAGCGTAAACTGGATTTGGTTACTGTTGTCAGCAAATGAATTACCAGAACTCCGGCTTCCTTCCTTTAACACACAACACTGGCTGTAGGTTTAATCATCTAGAGGCCCCAAGGGTTTGAAAATGAAGTAAGTAGAAACCTTGACTTTTAAAAAGCAAAGTCAAATTCATTTACATCAGTCTTCCCCAAGAGGCATCCAGAAACTTAAGACCCTAAAAACTAGAAGAAGATGTGTAGAATTGGAATAAACATTATTCTAGCCCAGAGAGGTAATTTAAAGAAAATCTCTAAACATCTGAACCTGAATTATATTCTTTGAAACTCCTCATAAGCCCCAACAGCTAAATATGCTTTTATATGTGTATATGTGTATTTCATATACACAAGGCACCTGTAGTCAATTGCATGTAACATAAATAAACACTAAATCATAGCCTCTCTTGCCAGAGTATTTCTGAGAAGTGCTGCTAAATGTAACCATGTAATTTACTTTTTTAGACAATTCAAATATTCACAAGAAGCAGAAAGTCCAACACAAGAAGAGAAATAAATGAATGTAACGTATCTCTAAGAAGCAAAGCTTGCAAACAGCCTCTCCTAATTATTAGAGTTGAAACGTCTTCACTAACTGGTCCGCTTATAGCTACAATGAAAATAATCTGTTTCTAAACACTTTGAATAAACAAACAAACAAAAAAAAATTAGTGTTGGTAGATCAGAGAAATTAAAAAATAAAAACCAATTAATTTTTCATTTTTACTGCTTCTCTGGATAAAACATGAGATTTCTAGAGCAGTATTACTGATATTGACTAGGTAGAGAAAAAGCTAAAAAGAATATTTGAAACTCAAATGTTTGTTAACTCCAAACAGCTTGAGCCAAAGTAACAGTAAATAATTTCAGAAAGATTTTCTCATATCAGAGGAAATATATTTAGTTTATCTCATTTGACTAAACATATCACATCCAAAGATGATAACTTTAACAAAAGCAAAAAAGATGGCTTTTTCTTTCTTTTTAACCTTAAATTAGAACAGTACTAAAAGTAGAGCTTTTTAAAAGTTCACATCTGATTCATTTCCTAATTTTTTATCACTATTGTATCTGGGCATAAATTCCTTATGTTAAGAAATGCCAGAACCAGGGACACTGAAAAATGGTGCTTCTGTTTTCTTTTTGTTTCTCTTTTTTGACCCTCTTCTCATTCTTCTGAAGATTACTGATTGGGCCTTGATATGCAACAACGTATCTATCAGATCTCTGAATCTAGAGTCAGACAGTACTAGATTCAAACATTGACTTTGTTCCATTGTAAGTATTAGTTGTAAATTGTTACGTTGTAGTGAGGATTAAATAAGAAAATACAGGGAAAGCACTTAGCACAAGGCATGGGACACCCCGCTTCCCCAGCGCACACAGGTGGCTATTATGATTCTTTTCCAACATGTTACTATAAATGACTAGCTATGGTGAACACAGAGAATTTCCAACTCAACAAACACTTTGAAAATGTGGTAACATACACTTTGCTGTCCACATATGCCAGGCTATTTTTAATAAAACTCTCAAGAACTTTTTTCTTTTTCTATTACGAACAGTCCTTTTCTATTGCCAACCTAAGAAACCAGTTTTTTGAAAGATTAATTGGGCAAAGGATGATAAGATCGTATCTTTCCAATATACACTTTTATGTTTACAGTTAGAAGGCATTCACAGACATTGTAAATGATACTTAGTTCAACTCTAAAGAAAGATGGAGACTTTACCTCTTTCATGTTTACACGGATGAAGCTGGAACATATTCTTCTTAGCAAAGTATCTCAGAAATGGAACAAAAAGTATCCAATGTACTCAGCTGTACTATGAAGCTAAATTATAGCTTTCACAGGAAGGCCATAACCCAACCATAGCACAAGACTATGGGGAAAGGGCCAAGGAAAGGGGAAGAGAGGGGGGAGGTTTTGGTGGAAGGAGGATAATGGGTGAGGCCACATCTACGGTGCATCTTAGAATGTGTATAGGCGAAACTTACTAAATACAGAATACAAATGCCTACATATGGTAACTAAGAAAATGCCATGAAGGCTACATTGAACAGTTTGATTAGAATATTTCAGATTGTATATGAATCCTGCAAATTGTACCCCTTGATTGCACTAATGTCCACAGCTATGATTTAACAATAAAAATAAATAAATTAAAAAAATAAAATGCTTTCAGATCTCTTCTTCAGTCTAATTGGTCTTTGTAGCATATTTAATTGTTCTATAAATATTTTATAATAAAATTAGTTTAAATAAATAATTTTGACACTCAGAATGTGACCCAGACCAGTACAAATTTATTTAGTATTATTTATATTTCTTTTTGTGTGAATCATCTTTGCCAATTTAGCTCTTTAGACCTTTGCATTTTTATGAATCTTAAGGCTTTTTATATAAGTATGAATTCTATTAATCATATTTATGGCAAATACTTTCTTCTGTCATTTTTTTCAAGTTTTGTTTTATTGTATTTAATAGTAATAAAGTTTAATAGTCAATACTATAATGTAATAAATTATAGACAAATGTGTGACTTTGTCTCTGTAACATCTTCTATTGTTCACTAATTAGAAAGTGATTGTTCCATACAGAGTAGGAATGAATTCTGTATTGTAGTTTTTTCATGGTTTAAGAATATACAACACGTTTCCTGGTTCATTTTGGTTTATGGCATAAAGTACCATAAAGGCTAATTATACCCCCAACTCTTATTAGTTAATAACTGCTTTCTCAACTGCTTTATTAAACTTCATTTCTTTTTGCCAAAAAGTATTCATTCATTCCCTCATTTATTCATTCATTTATGCCTGCAGGCATCAGGACCCAGCCATGTCAGCCACCCCCATGACCTAAACTTCACTTTTTCAGAGGCAGCTGGGTGTAAAATTTAAGACTGGGCTCTCAAGCCCAAGGCTTGTATGAGTAGCAGCTCCAGCTCTAGCTGATGGAGCTTGCTCAGGAGAGTCCTTCAGCTTTCAGCTCCTTCATGTTTAATAATGTTCTCATCAAGTCATTGAGAGGATGAAAGTATGTTATTCATTGGGAACATAAAATGTATCTATAAATGTTAGCCAATACCATGCTGTTTTGATCACTATCAATTTGTAGTAAAGTCTGAGGTCTGGTAGGGTGATTCCTCCTGTTTGGTTTTTATTTTTGAGTACTCAAGACCAGAGATGTTGGTGTGGATGTGGAGAAAAGGGAACACTTCTGCACTGCTGGTGGGAATGCAAATTAATACATTCCTTTTGGAAAGATATATGAAAAACACTTAGAGATCTGAAAATAGATCTGCCATTCAATCCGATAATTCCCCTGCTGGGCATATACCCAGAAGACCAAAAATCACACCTTAACAAAGACATTTGTACCAGTATGTTTATCACAGCCCTATTCATAATTGCTAAGTCATGGAAAAAGCCCAAGTGCCCATTGATCCATGAATGGATTAATAAATTGTGGTATATATACACTGTGGAATATTATGCAGCCTTAAAGAAAGATGGAGACTTTACCTCTTTCATGTTTACATGGATGGAGTTGGAACATATCCTTCTTAGTAAAGTATCTCAAGAATGGAAGAAAAAGTACCCAATGTACTCAGCCTTACTATGA